>JASIRB010000831.1:0-30594 GCA_030323885.1 Branchipolynoe longqiensis | reverse complement strand
TTATTTTTCATACATAAATAATTTTAAACTAGGAAGTGCCACTCACGTGTTGCTTAACCAAGACCTTCATTTGGTCAGAAACGTTACTGCGCTCATTTTCAAGTCGAGTTTCTTCAGCTTGCAACGTCGAAAATTTATTAAAATCTTTAAACTGTCGGAAAACAAAGCAAGGTCATAAGAGTGAGTGGTGGTGATTAAAATGTTGGCAACACAGGCAATATTCATGACAAGAAATAAATAGTCTATTTCAGTTAATTATTAAAGTCGCATAGTCCGATGGTTTTGTGTTTCTGTCATTTTCTGAGATAAATATATTATGTTGATGGTTTATAATCTACCTTGCTTTAATTTGAAGCAACTTTCATTTTAAATGGTTAACTTTGGAAATATTTAAAGTCCAAACATTCAATATTAACTTGGGAAAGCATGCCAGAATTCTGACACAATAAGCTTCAGCAGTAACAGATTCTATTAAATTGACTCAGCATTCCCTTCTATGTGCCAACAAAAGCTTAATAAATGCATCAGTATCTAAGTTAGATATGTAGGATCAACTCTTGGTAATGGCTTTGCCTTTGGTTTTTTTAATTTGATGTTTTTATCGGACTATGCAACTTTAAATACCAATTATTTTCAGAGAAATTTAAATATAACATTTTAGAATCATATTTGATATTTTTCGATTAAAAACAGTAGACCCCTTTCAATGTTTGTAAACATTATGTATACGCGCGCAGCTTGGCTGCAGAACGAATACACACTGCCCTTGAGTTTGCCGATACACGCAGTGCAAAAACGTTAGTTTTATTCAAAATTAATAGAAATCCAGAACCCGAACCGTATGAATTTAATATAATCTGTTTGTTAAGCATGTTATCTGTTTGTGTGCCAAGCGGTTTGTTTTTATGTCATATAGTTTTAGAGATATTTCACTTTTTCTGTATGAAGATTCCTCACAGCCATTGACAATGCATCGTGTTTGCCAGTACGCGCAGTGCAAAACGTCAGTTTTATTCAAAATTAATAGAAATGCAGAACCCTAACCATATAAATTTAATATAATCTATTTGTTAAATATGTTTTCTATATGTGTTCCAAGCGATTAGTTTCTATATGGTGTAGTTTTAAATATATTTAAGTCTCTTGTTAGGCCAATTTTGGAATACTGTCTACAAATTTGGAGCCCAATCTTTCGGAAAGATATTCTGGAGATCGAAATGGTTCAGAGACGTGCAACGAAATTAGTTGCAGCTATAAAGGACTTACCCTATGAACAAAGGCTTAGGGAATTGAAACTTCCTACCCTTTCCTACAGAAGGAAAAGAAGTGACATAATTGAAGTATTTAAAATTATGAAAGGTTTTGATAAAATAGATATGAACCAATTTTTCACCTTGAATAAAAGAGAAGACAGTGGGGCCATACTCTCAAACTAGTAAAACCCAGAGCCATTTCAAAGTTAAGGCAACACAGATTCTCAAACAGGATCATAAATATATAGAACAGTCTCCCACAAAATGTTATTGATGCCGAGTCAATAAATTCATTCAAGAATAGATTAGAAAAAGCATGGGCTGATGATCCAGGGAAATTTGACCCTTTATTCACCACATGCTACTAATTATTCCTTATTCACCACTACTAATTATTCCTTGTGTTGCTTATTTACTTGTACTCAAGCAAAAATGAGAGACAAATAAGTGTTCACACTTCCTGTCTACCATTCTCTATTTCGCTTGAAGATTGCTCACGGCCATTGACAATGCATTCAGTCTGCCGGTATGCACAGTGTAAAACATCAGTTTTATTCAAAATTAATAGAAATGCAGAACCCTAATCGTATAAATTTAATATAATCTATTTGTTAAATATGTTTTCTATATGTGTTCCAAGCAGTTTGTTTCTATGTGGTGTAGTTTTAGAGATATTAAACTTTTTCTGTATGAAGATTGTTCACGGCCATTGACAATGCATTGAGTTTGCCGGTATGCACAGTGCAAAACGTCAGTTTTATTCAAAATTAATAGAAATGCAGAACCCTAATCATATAAATTTAATATAATCTATTTGTTAAATATGTTTTCTATATGTGTTCCAAGCGGTTTGTTTCTAGGTGGTGTGGTTCTAGAGATATTTCACTTGTTCTCTATGAAGATTGCTCATAGCCATTGAGTTTGCAGTGTGACAGTGTGTATAGTGATTTCATTGCTATATCTGGCGACCCACCTATATAGTCAGGTAAACCTAACAGCAAACAAGATAAATCCGATAGCAGTGTTTTCTCAGCAGAAAATAGTCATATAGGTGGGCGATTACTCAGGATAAGATTAATATATATATACAGGGTCCATACACATTTGAAGATATGTAATTCAAGGCCATTTCAAGGCTGTTCTTTATAGGAATTCAAGACTATGTTCATTTGAATTTCAGTGGGAAAAACAACAATGGCGAATGGCAATATCAGACTAATTTAGATCAGTGAGGACAGTTTAATGGAACTCAAGGCTTTTCAAGACTAATTACCAAAAATAGGTTAAATTCAAGGCTTTTCAAGACCTTGAAATGGGGCAATTGAAGTTGAAGAATTTCCAAGCCCCGTACGGACCCTGTCACTAGCATTTGCTTGTAAATGCTACCATTAATTTCGATCCCTAATGGTTCATTAAAACTGAAAGTTTCAATGACCTACCAGCTGATCCACGTCCACGTGTGTTTGGAGCCCTCTCCGTTGAACATCACGTTGCACAAGTGTCTGGTCGGCGAGGCACCACTCCAACTCCAGGTCCACATCCACCACAGCCACGTTGGCCGAGTCTCCATGCCGCAAGTAGAGTATCGACTCCCTTCCCTTCACCAAATCAACCAATACAGTAGATAAAAGATTCACCCTGCACTTGCCGGAGGGGTGAATGACACGTAGTCTAAATATGGGCGAAATTTGATTTAGTATGAAATAGGAAGTGAAATTCCTGGTTCCAGTATCTAATGGCTACTTATATCGGCACAGAGCTGGTGAAATTGGAGAGAACGCAAAAGAGACAAGATGGCGACCACAGATTGCTGTTGATTTCACTTTTAAAGTTGATTTATAAACTACATGTTTGACTACATTTTTCAACTCAAGAGTAGCGGGTAAATGTAAAGATCTATATATGAAGAATATATTTTGCATCTTAAATAAAGAATTTATGTGCTGATTTCATTTACCCAGCCTTTCACCACTTTTCCTAATGAGTTGTTTTTTCTACCTGTACTCTGCGTAATAGGGGTGAATTTTTGTATCTACGTTTGTTTGTTTGTTTGTTGTTGTTTTACGTCCTAGCAACATCTAAGGTCATATCAGGACGGGTTTTTTTTGTATCTACCATTACAGGGGCTGTGTCTTCTCCGTCCGGTGGCCTGCCTTGCTCCTCAAAAGCCGATGAGGTGCTGGAATCTTGCATTGACTGGCCCGGGCCTCCGCCAGTCGTGAGCAGCCTGCAGCAGACCGGTAAGCCTGGTACCGTTGCTAAGAGGCAGGCCCTCTGGGCTTGCTGGTGGTGCTGGTGGCATGATGACCATCGAGCACACGGGGGAAGAGTTGTGCCCGACGGAGCGCAAACCAGAAGTCTCACTGGCGAAAAGACACATCGCGTCCCACACTGCCAGAGACGGGGAAACTTGGTCGCTACATCATACCACATGGTGTGTTCCTAGAAACGAGTGAGTGAGTGAGTGGTTGAATGAGTGAGTGCGAGCGAGATGGCGGCTACACTGTCAGCAACAACAGCACATTATGGTGAAAAATGAGTAATGTCCATTTCAAGAGTATATTACTTATAATTTGTAAGTGTGTGTACAATAATATTTTTAAACAGCTTCCAATTTTTAAATCGCATTTAATTCTTTTTTAAAGAACGATTGTATATTTTGTCATGGCACGGTAGTAAATTGTTTACATTTTTTCAAATGTTTAGATAAAAGATTCATCATGTACTTGTAGTAGGGGTGAAAAACAAAGTTATGTAAAAGCTGGCGAAGAATTTTGACATGCTGGGGAAATGAACTGAGCTGATAAATTCTTAATTTAAGAAGCAAAATATATTAGTCACATACATCTTCATATTTACCAGCTACTTCTGAGTTAAAAAATCTAATAAAACATATACTTTAAAGCACTTTAAAAGTGAATTCGATGGCATTCTATCTCCGGCATCTTGTCTTTTTGCATTCTCTCCCATTTCACCAACGCTGTACTGATATAAGTAGCCATTTGATATTGGAACCAGGGGTTCCACTTCCTTCCATACTAAAGCAATTTTTACCAGTATTTAGACTACGTTCTCGTTCACCCCTACTACAAGTAGGCCCTACGGGGTGAATCTTTTATCTCGTAAATATTAAGATATATGTGAAGAATATATTTTGCTTCTAAAATTATAAATTTATCAGCTCATTTCATTTACCCAGCATGTCAAAATAATTTGCCACCTTTTATTCATTTATATAGGGTTGTTCTCCACCCCTACTGTGGCCACTGCAGCAGTACGGGTAGATAAAAGATTCACCCGGTACTTGTAGTACACGGGTGAATACCAACCCTATATAAATACGGTCGAAAATAGCGTTAGTATGGAACAACAAGTAGAATGCCTGGCACCAGTGTCAAATGGGTACTTATATCAACACAGAGTTGGTGAATGAGAGAGAATGCAACAAGACAAGATGGCAGCCGCAGAACGCCGTCGATTTCACTTTTAAATCTTATTAAACTAGATATTATATTATATTTTTCAACTCAAAGGTAGCGGGCTATCAATAAGACAGATGTAAAGAATAAATGTTGCTTCTTAGATTGTGAAATTAGGCTCTCAATTCTTTGACCCGCATTTTCGACAGCTTTTATATAGGGTTGGTTTGCACCCCTACTGCAGCAGTACGGGGTGAATCTTGTATCTACAGTACGGGGTGAATCTTGTATCTAAGTTCTAACTCCTAGTCCTACCTAGATAAAAGATTCACCCCATACTTTCAGTACAGGGGTGAACGACAACATAGTCTAACTACTGGCAAAAACTGCTTTAGTATGGAACAGGAAGTAGAATTCCTGGTTCCAGTATCAGATGGCTACATATACTGAGAGAGAACTGAGAGAGAATGCAAAAAGACAAAATGGCAGCGATAGAAAGGTGTCGATTTCACTTTTCAAGTGCGTTAAAGTATATGTTTTATTACATTTTTAAAATCCGAAGTAGCGGGTAAATATTAAGATTTATGTGAAGAATATATTTTGCTTCTTAAAGTAAGAAGTTTTCAGCTCAGTTAATTTCCCCAGCATGTCGAAATTCTTCGCCAGCTTTTATATAAGGTTGTTTTTCACACCTCTACTGGAAGTATGGGGTGGATCTTTTATGGACTAGGCTATTTGCAGAGCTGCTGTGCGAATTAGCAGAAGAATGATTGTTATTTGCAGAGCTGCAACTATTAAACTGATAAGATCAAATTCTGTTATTTATGAGCGTGACTTAATAATAATAGAGTACTAAAATTGAAAAGGGCGAATTGTCACCACAAATAATAACCATTTTTCCACTAATTCGTAGAGCAGCTCTGCAAATAATATCATTCTTCTGCTAATTCACAGAGGAAAGCAGCTCTGCAAATAATATCATTCTTCTGCTAATTCACATAGCAAAGCAGCTCTGGAAAGAATTACGACGAAAACGAAAAGCAAAATAATTCTGCACATGTCATGTGCATGCCACAGTTAAATGATGCAAATGCACAGTAAACTAATGCATGCTGATTGGTTGGTTGGTTGTTTGTTGTTTTACGTCCTAGCAACATCTAAGGTCATATCAGGACGGGGGTTGGTTGCAGCGCTGTGAATTACAGTATTGGTGGCTATAAATATAATTGGCAGAGCAGTAGTGGCAGTGGAAACTTTTATCGAAGTCCTACCTAGTCCTAGTCCTAGATAAAGAATTCACCCCGTACACCAACCCATCAGAAAAACTGGCGAAAAATGTTGACATGCTGGGGAAATGAACTGAGCTGGTAATTTAAGAAACAAAATATATTCTTCACATAAATCTTCGTATTTACCCGCTACTTCTGATTTGAAAAATATAATAAAACATGTACTTTAAGGAACTTTAAAAATAAAACCGACGGCATTTAATCACCGCCATCTTGTCTTTTTGCATTCTCAGTCAATTCATCAACTCTGCGCCAATCTACTTAAGCCATTTGATCCTGGAACCACACTTCCACAGTTTCTAGTTCCTGTTAGGGTTCATCCTAGAGCTAGATAACGGATTCACTCCGTATATCCTGTACTGCAAGTACGGTGTGGCGGTTTCAGCCGTGTCCCGTAGGGCCGTACTCAGCCGTGTACCTATACTCAAACTCAAGGCATTGTCAATGGTCTTAAGTCATTAACCTTATAAATTAAATATAATGTTTTTGGTAAAGATGTTTTCTATATGTACCAAGCGATTTGTTTCTAGGTGGTGTGGTTTTAGAGATATTTCACTTTTCCTGGATTTTCTGTATGAAGATTGCTCACCACCATTGACAATGCCTTGAGTTTGATGGTACGCGCAGTGCAAAACATTAGTTTTAATCAAAATTAATAGAAATCAAGAACCCTAACCGTATAAATTTAATATAATCTTTTTGGTGAAGATGTTTTCTATATGTGTACCAAGCGATTTGTTAATAGGTGGTGTGCTTTTAGAGATATTTCACTTGTTCTGTATTTTCTGTATGCAAATTACTCACGACAACGACCATTGACAATGCCTTGAGTTTGAGTATCGGTACACGGCTGAGCACGGGACACGGCTGAAACCGCCACAACGGGGTGAATCTTTTATGTAAGTAAAATGATGCACATGCATAGTAAAATAATGCATGCTGATTGGTTGGTTGCAGCTCTGTGAATTACAGCAGCTATGCGAATAGCCACTTAAGTCTAAGCCTTAAGTTAAGGCTGAAGCCTAAGCCAGTGCAGTGGCGATCATCGCGGCAATGTCACAAGAATGTGATTTTTGATCGAAGCCCTACCCCATAGTACCCTGTCTCAAGTAACTGCGGGAATAACTGACTTACTAAGCCTAGACATTTAGTTCAAAACTGCTTTTTTTTTTAAACCATTGACCGATTATTTTCGAAAACGACGCATACCTCCCTTGAAATAAATGTTTCATTTCTTGTTCAACTTCACGTTTACATATCATGCTATGGATGTTATTGTTAGCCAGGCAGAAACTACTTCGCTGATTTCAGCAGCATTAATTTCTTTAGAGGATACCGCCCTATAACAAGCTCATAATGGCTGGGTTCAAGCCAATGAGCGATGGTCTTTCAAATATCTTTGGGCTTAGTCCTCTGACGTTTGTTTCAAGAGAGGTCGCCACTATGGATGCACTCAAACGTCACCTAGTGGCCACGATGAGTACTGGAACTTGGACCAATTTTTTTATATTTTTCCTTGAAGATTTATACTGTCTATCATGGATAAGTCTGAATAGACTTGTTTTCACCATTAGACAGTTTGTCGATAGAAAGCCTGAGCCTACACTTTTACCGACCCAAGGGATTTTTAACGTTCCACACCACAGACATGGTATGAGAGCACCTGGCATTTGATGATGCTGTAAGTTATACACAGCGGTGGAAATCCAAATTGGCATGGTGAATCGACCCACCAACCTTCGGATTAAGAGTCTGACCTAGAAAAAAGTGAAACACTTTAATCACTCCGCCACAGAGAAGACCACTATTAAAGTCCAATAAGATACAAAATTTTCAAAACCAAAGCAATTATCTAGATTTTATTCTACATGTCTAAAGCTGTGTTCACACGGGCAAAGTTTATGTCGACTTAGACAAGTCGATTTATATGAATTGATTAGTGTCGTGTCCACACATGGAGTGGTTTAAGGCGGAAATCGATATCTGCGCATGAGCAAGTCCAGACTAACCCGCGCCAGTTTCACTTAGTCGACGTTGGCACGAGAGAGTGTGGGTTCGACCTAAATCTGCTTCGACTGAATCGTATTGTTTTGGAACGGTCAAAACTTCTGCTGGGCAGTGAAACCCTAAAAATATATGATGAAAAAAATATTTTGGACAAAATACTAGCAAGTGCTATAGTTGTCCATACTGTTAATCCTTCCCATTTTGTCCTTAATTACTGGTACAAGAATAACAGAGATCATAGTATCAGGCAAAGTTCCATGTATGAGAAAGCCTGTGAGGCACATAGCTAGCATGGAAAAAACTATTGAGCTGGCATATTTGAGATGCTCTGCATAAATATTGTCAGCCCCACAAGTCTTGTACTATCAAGTTTTAATGTGGCATCCCTGATTTCCTTAGCGCCAACATTTATATCAATTATCATTACAAATTTCGACATTAAACACAACACTATCAACATTACTGCATACACAGTTAAATAACTCTTTATTTATCTATATTTTTCCAGAGCTCAGCTATCTTCTCACACCCTACCAGACCCTCAATATTTGTGGAAAGTGGTGTTTGACTATTGTCTCAATTTGACCTCTTTCCAGAACTCTTCTACATGGTTATTCTGCAGCTTAGTGGCTAAGGCATCTATCCTCATTGTATTTAATGTATCTTAAAGCATATTTAAAATGGGAATTTGACCTCTTTTTCATTTCAGAAATATAACCTTGCCTGGGTTTACCCTGTTTGTTCCACAATAAGAAGGCTTCTCTTGCAGCTTTGTGAAATTCTGCTACATGTACATTCAATCCTGGACGACACTGAGTGTTACATTTAGGGAAATTATACAATGGCTTACTTGCCAGCTTAAGGGCCTTTACAATATTTTTATAAAAACTACACAATTCATCTGCATGTTGGGAAACCTTACAATGCACATCTCTACACATTAGAGCATCTATGTGTATTTTAACATTTTGCAAGAGAGTTTCAGTATTTACACTATATTTATGAATCTCATCTTGTTTTATTCTGGACCAGTCTAATTTGCATTTATTGCAGCTGTTTGTAGTCTGACATATCAGGTACATTGTTTATATTCAAGGTCATATGATCTGTGGTGGCATATTTATGATAAATTTCCATACTTTGTATTGCATCATGAGCATCAGATGAGCTAACACAGTGGTCCAGCCAAGAGACTGTCTCCCAGTTACTCACAAAAGTAAAGCTATCTAATGGTAACAGTTGTTGACTTGATAGTACAAATCCATCATCTTGGCAGGAATTGAGAAAATGTTTAGCAAACATAGAGTGATCATCTGAGATGTCAGCATTATAATCACCAATCACATATACACAAGTAGTATCTAGATCTTCAACAAAAGCTCATTTTCATTGTCATATGATTCATATGGAGTGTAGACATGTATTATCACAATTTTCTTACTATCAATATTGATTTCAATGCCAATGGCCCAATCAACATTGAAATGCAGCTCTTTTATTACATATTCAATTTTTGTATTCCATAGAATGGCCACCCCTCCAGGGTCATGCCCATGTAGGATTTTATCTCTGTTATCGATTGTTGATTCACCAATTCCACGAAAGTTTGTACGTATAGAGTTCAGGCCTCCCAGGTCCTGTTTGGTAAGCCAGGTCTCCTGTAGACAGATGGTATCATGGTCTTGACACAGTTTCTCTCAAATTAATCTTCTGGTTTTGTCAGATTCAGATTGGCTGAGTTTCAGGCCTCTGTAGTTGTAGGTTACAGTCTTGAAAATATTTTAACTGTTTGCACCTTGTACAGGATGATTAGGTCTCCTGGCCTCAACTCCTACCGCACCTTGCTCATTGTTCTTGTCATTTTGATTGGGTAGACTCACCTCACCTTGATCACAGTTACTTATGTTTACTGCTTCTGTACCATGGCGTGGTCTCCTCGGCTCATAGTACCTCCACTCAAAAGCACCTGTCGGCCAGATACTAGGGTCATATAATATGATACAACTTTTTGTGCTGTAATGCTTGTTCGGAGTTCTTCTTATCATACGTGGACACGCAGGAAGTGTTTTTTCTTAGCTTGGTATAAGGCTATCTTTCTTCTGAGGCTTCTTCCTTGTATTATTTATTTATTTGTTGGGGTTTAAGGATAGAAGTGTTTTTGATAGGCTTTCACCTGCTTTGGTCATGAACTGCAGATTGTTTGTTTGTTGTTGTTTTATGTCCTAGCAACATCTAAGGTCATATCAGGATGGGTACCGACTTGTGACAGTGTGCACTCAGGGTGACTTTATAGTGCTGTCCCACTGGGAAACCAGGCCACCAGCACCATGACCTGGTATCCCACTCAGTCACATTATCCTGACACTGAGCACACCAGTCCTTGCCCTGTCCTAATAATGCCGAGCGCTTGGCTAGGAAGTGACAAGTATCAATTTTTAAGTCATTGGTTTGACTCGACCAGGGTTCGAACATGCATTAAGATTGGTTAATTGGTTGTTGGAGCTTTACGTCCTGGCAAGATCTAAGCTCATATTAGGATGGGTACCGACTTGTGACAGTGTGTACTCATGGTGACTTTACAGTGCTGCCCCACCGGAAGATGAGGCCACCAGCACCATGACCTGATATGCTACTCAGTCACATTGTCCATGTTGCTGGGAACATGCATAATTCAAAGCCTTGACCACAGGCCCCATGGTGAATCTTTCCGTAGATACCAAATGCAGTATACAATTTCGTAACCGTGACCATAGTTGATTTCCGGGTGCTCTGCTCGATCGAAATCATTCGTCACTGTATCACCGAGCTGTACTGACCTTGGTTGGTTTAACACAGTATATTGAAGAAGCTATTTGAATTTCTGTGAAGATGTGTTGTGGAGGTGATTTCAATGTCATGATGCCGAAAGTTAAATCAACTGTGGTGTGAGGGAAGTTTTCAAGGGAGTTATTGAACTCTAATGATGGGCATCGGCGTAATGTGTCATCTGCTCATCGTTCTTCGACTGCTGAGTTTCAGCATTGTGTTGTATCTACGGCTTTGCCGTCTCCGGTAGGTGGTGCTTTGATCCAGGGGCCATCACTGGAGGACGTCGCCTGCCTTCTGGACTCAAAATTGACCACCATTACTGCTCCTATTTTGTGTAGACTGTCTTCATTGGAAGCAAAAGCTGTTGATCTGTCATTGATAGTCAAGGATTTGGAGTGGGCGGATGTGTCGTATGGCAACGTCACACCCTCCTTGTTTAAAAACAATGCTATACGCACTAGGGGGAATTCTGCTTTGGGCATCTCGCCCGTGTGTCTGGTGTGGGGAAAGTAGTGATGAGCCAGTAGCAAAAAAGCAAGTTTCAGGGTTTGATGATATGCCGAGTACTTCCGATGGGGTTGTTAGCGTAGTTGGGAGTAGAACGGAGAAGCCGTTGAGGAACGAATGTTTTGAAGATGCTTCCTCTGATTCGGACGATGACATGATGAAATACTTAATTGCAGGGACTAAGGCAAAGAAAGCCAAAGGTAAATGTAAATTATTGCCTTACAAATATGTGATCCGGGACGAGAGGAAGGGCAAGGTCAGTCTTGCAGCCAGTATGTGGTTTGAACACTTTGCGGCTATACGCCGAATGCTCAGATGTGGTGATGTTCTAGAGAGGTGGGTAGATAAGATTAACGCCCATTTAGATAGCCTGCTTGATATGGAGCAACATTCACATGGGATACCTGTCTTGCTTTCTCAGAACAGGTTTTTAACATGGTAGCCGATAAGAGGCTGCTGAATGGCTGGGACGATGAAGCAATGATTGCTGAAATTCGCAGGGATGAAGGTGGTCAAGGCCAAAGATGAAGGTGGTCAAGGCCAAAGACCAACTAAAGCTAGCTGGAAAAGTAGTAGGGAAGACAGTGACGGTCGTACGTGTTCGATTTGGAACAAAGGTTGTACATGTGGATTTTTTAATAGTCATGGGTTTGGGGCAGACAGGTATCTCCATGTATGCACATGGTGTGCCTATCATATTCACAAGAAGCACTCTCACAAAGAAATAGATCGTAAAAATAAATTAAAGTTGCGTGATATTAAGAATAATGTCGATTAAGATGCATCTCGTGCCAAGAATTTTTAGAGAACAACAGGCCTGGTGTCGAAACAGAAGAAGTTCATGTGTGTATATCATTGCCGGCTGTGCTCAAGTTCGACCGCGAGTTGATAGATGACGTGCAAGTCACCCCTGAACCACATGTGCAACCATCGGGTCCAGTCATTACAGGGCTATGTCAGGTCAGTAAGGGCAATGTCGATGCCAAAAAATACCCATGTTTTCTCCAATTTCTATGTCTACAGTTACACCTCATGTTGACTCTTCGTGTATTATGAATGCTGTATTGAAAATAAATGACTTACAGAAGCTTCAGGAAGTTTTGTTACCCCTTTCAGGTCCGGGGGTGTTTTTTCTAGTGGGAACTTGAGTATTTTGGGAAAAGAACAGCATGTGCTATCTAGTGTGTATAATATCAAATAGCATCAGTTAGATGGCTTATGTAGTCAAAAAAGGAGTAGGGGTAGCAGTCAAAATTGTATTTTTGATTCTGTGAGTGGTTCAAAAACCTGTAATAAGTACAATTGATACAATAATAATATACGGAAGCTGTCTAATAATATATCTAAAATTCAAAATGATGGCAGGAAGACAAGAAATGAAATTGTGGGTATTTTGAGGCGAACACCCCTTACTGATGAAAAAGCAGTAACTGAGTTCCAATGCGATGGTTGTCATGGTGATGTGTCAACACAAATTCAAAACAAGTCCATGCTGACATCTCAACCTATAAACAAACATATCAACTTGTTTCAATCAAAGTTCCATGAACTTAATATTAAGTCTGCACAAACTTTGAACTATCCTAGAATTAGTCCAGCCACTAATTCTGTGCATGGCCTGACAATCGGCCACACTCGAAATTGTGCTATTCGGCACTCGAAGGCAGTGTCCTGCTCACCAAATTTTAAAAGTTTGATTTGTAATTTAAATTTGTGTTCAAAGTTTAATAGGTCGTCTAAAATGGTTGAAAAAAGTATTAATATTGATAATAAGAATAGTAATAAACAAGTTACTGGTAACAACAGTATGTATGCAGACAACAAATTTAACAAAAATATAGTGGTTATTGCTGATGATGGTGCTAATGGTCAGTTAAATAAAATAAAGGATAACTGTAAGTTATTTGTAGCTGACAATAACATTGGGGAAAAGTTATCTGACACCATAGTGGAAACACATAATAATATAGATATTATTAGGTATAGGCTAGAAGATTTGGATATTAAGCTAGATTTGAATATGCTAGAGGAGAAAGTTTTAAAAAGGGGTGTAAAATCTCTTATGGAGTATAAAAATACTCTGTTAAAGTTGTGGCCTAGATGGAAGTACAATATAGAGGTGACTAGTGGATATAATACCATATTCAAATTAATAAGGGAAACTGGGGTTCCAAATTACTTATGCACACAAATTTCCATACCTTCAGGATTAAATATAGGTATGTGGAGAAAGTTATTGGCTAATTATCAGGATAACAATTTAGTAGAATTTTTGGAATATGGCTGGCCAGCTAACTATACAAGAGACTTAGCACCAACATCAACAGAAATAAACCATTGTTGTGATAAGACAGATTTATTTTGGATAAATAAGTATGTAGAAACTGACATTTCTCATGGAGCATTGTTAGGTCCATTTAATAAACCCCCTCCATGGGATCAAATTAGTCCAAAAAAGAATACAGAGGAACGAAGAATTATAGTAGATCTGAGTTTTCCAAAAGGGAAGGGAGTTAATTCTGGTATTGTAAAAGATTTTTATTAAGGGGAAACTTATACGTATAATTTACCATCAATTATGGATTTAGCTAGAGAAGTTACTAGATTAGGAAAGAACTGCTATATGTGGTCTATAGATTTAGCAAGAGCTTATCAACAATTAAGAATATGTCCGTTGAGTGTACCACTTTTTGGAATTAAAGTGAGTGGGAAATATTATTTTGACATAGCACCTCCTTTTGGATGCAGGACCTCAAGTATGGCTTGTGCAAGAACTACTTCTGTAATAGTAAATATATATTTTTTTAAAGAAGGTTTTTTGCTTTACACTATTTGGATGATTTTGTAGGGGTAGAAAGTACACTAGAAAAAGCACAAGAAGGGTATAACTATGTTCTTAGATTAACAAAACTGTTAGGTTTAGATCTTTCAATTAAAAAATGTACACCTCCTGAAATGAACATGAAATGGTTAGGTTATGAAATTGCTAGTCAGGACATGGAAGTCAGGATCCATAAAGAAAAATTGTTAGATATTTTAACTGAATGTAATAGGTGGAAAGTGGGGAGTAAAGTAACTAGAAAAAATGTTCAAAGACCTGTGGGTAGGTTGCAATTTATTTCTAAATGTGTGGTTAATTCTAGGAGATTTATGAATAGAATTTTAGATTTCTTAAGGGCTACCTCCTGTATTGGAAAAGCAATAGTTAGTCAGGACTTAATTTGGGATATAGCATGGTTTTTCCATTTCGCGGAAGGGTGTAATGGATTAATTTTATTAAGGCCTTTTCCAAAGAAAATGTCGGTAATTGAATGTGACTCCTCATTACTAGCGAGGGAGCTTTTAGTAGTACACAGTATTTTTCGGAATTATATTCTGAAAATTTCTTAAAGGATAATAAATTACACATTGCACAATTGGAAGCAATTAATTTGGTAGTAGCACTCAAAACTATTTCCCCCCAGCATTCAGAGGAATTCGTGATTATCATTAATACTGATAATGAAGCATTTCAAAAGGTGTTATTTACAGGTGCTGGTAAAGATCCAGTCTTATGTTCCTGTGCCTGGGAAATCTGGAGGTTTGCTGCCGAAAGGTGTAGCGAAGTACAGGTTATACATAAAGCAGGGAAGAAGCTGGTATTGGCAGATGCCCTAAGTAGGATGTTTTTCGATAATAAAGCAAAATTGGTAGCAAATAAGCTATGTAACAAACTTAATTTAGAAAAAGTAAGTGCTTCTCATGATAATAAGGTGTTTGATTTATTTTTGTAAGCTCTTCACTCATATTCTTTTCAGTTTTTTTCCCTCGCAGCTTACAATTATGTCTTAGGTAGGAAGCCAAGCTTCTATTTTAAGGCAGGCTTATCAGAAGGAACAAGGAGGAATAAAAGGGTTCATTTTGAAGAATATTTAAAGTTTTGTAAAATACAGAATATTAATCCAAAATATCCCAAACTTAAAATGGGAATGTTATATACTTTATATTTAAATGATAAATTAAAAACAGAAGGGGCAATACAAAATTATTTGTGTGGAGCTAAGTATTGGGTGAAACTTGTATGTGGTAGATGGGAAGTATTTGATAGATATGCATTAATTGTCAGTCCTTAAAAAGGGATTATTTAAATTTTTAAATAAGACATGTTAAGTTAATTATATTAAAATTTCTAAAAATGGGTAAACCTGGTCTTGTGTTTGTTGCTGCTGTGTTAATTGGTTATATATGTTTGTTAAAACAATCCAATTTATTCTATTCTGAGATGCTGGGTGATAGCGCTCATAGGTTGCTGTGTGGAGACATCAAGGCACATAAGACACATCTGTTGGTGCACATCCATAGCACAAAAACCATCTGTAAACGAGAGGACAGCTACCACAGTAAACTACCAAGGGTGCACAACTCAATCTGTGCGTGCATGGAACAATTACTGTCGATACACATGTCTGCATAAGGCATCCCAGCATTCGTACTGTCGAACGGGGATCCTTTGACCAGCCAATCGTTCATCAAATGCGTACAATTGATATTGAAGGGAGCCAAGCTATCCTGGTGGCCATTGGTGACATCGCATAGTCTACGATGTGGAGCTGCTCAAGAATATGCTAGAATAGACTACATCACGGTACCGACTGCGCATGCACTGAAAACGGTGTTGGGAGCAAAGCAAAGGCATACGGCCATTGAGTTTGCCGATACGCATAGGGCAAAACTGCCATTTTATTCAAAATTAATAGAAATACATGACAATTTGGCACAAACATGGATGGAAGGATGCAATATAATAATATAATGAATATGTTTAAGACACAACTCTCCATAATTAAGCATTTTGAGCTAAGAAACATACAATTTCAGTCACTTTACAGGCTGATGTTTATATCACCATTGATTAGCCAGAAGTAATTCTTGTTCTAAATATTAAAATGTCAAATGTGTCAACAAAAAGTTGTTTCAAAGATTATATATATAACCAATATCTGATTAACCCTACTCATTTTCTATTTCTACATATGTCATTAACCATAGGATATAAATAAAAACATGAATAAAAAAAGTAAAACTGACTCTGGCTATGGCTCTAACACTAGTCTGAGTCCCTAAATTTGTCTAAATCTAAATGCACATGGCATAAGATGTGCTGATTATATTGATGTAAATGCAATGCTAGATAAAAGATTAATGGGTTCTTCTTTGCTGCTGGTCCTAAAAAGGGGGAATCGGGGGTAAAAACTTAAATACGTGACAGCTTATCCTAGTTAGGCTTGTTGTGTTCCACATATATCCTATTTTAAGGCACAATTAAAAGAAAAGCAGTTTGGACCCCGACTGCAAGTCAGGGTGGCTTTGAACATGACTAAGTGGAGAATGTTACGCGTGTTTCGGTGTGACACATAAATCCGCCTAGTGTCAGATTTAGAACAAGACCCTTATTATTTCCTAGTTAGGTTTTGAACAGCAGTTTTTCAGTTTGGGTCTGTCTCTCAGTTTCCTGTACTCACGGGCATTCGGGAGATTAGCACCAGCTCCCATGTCTAACTTGACCTGAATTAAAGAGTCGCCAACCTCTAACATATGGACCCACTGACAGTCTTTGTTAACACATACCTCATTGACACTCGCCCCTATACTCCCGATAAACACGTCTTGGTCTGAGCCATACTGTCCTTCCTCTGCCTGTTTGCTGTTGATTACGTTCACTTTAGTGTGACACAAACGTGTGTAGTGACCTCTGAAGCCACATTTTTCACACCTCTCTCTGAATGCTGGGCACTGCCTTACTTTATGTCTGGTCGCACACCGCTTACAGTTGAATTCGCCATTGTCGCTCTCAACATGAGGTCCGGCTGTGGCTTCCGCTCCGCGCGACTTGCTGTCACTCCAGACTCCTTTGTTCCTACTGTCACTGCTGCGTCGGTTGCTGTCATACCTCGCTCTGACAGCACCTACCGGCTCCATCTCCACTGGGTTGATGACTTTCATGTGCGCTTTTGTGGTCTCGGCCGCTTTGCACATGATTATCGACCAATCCAACGTTAACCCCGAGTCTCTCAGCATTTTCTCTTGCAATCTTTTGTCTCTGATGCCGACCACTAGTTTGTCCCTGATCAGTGACTCTAATAGATCTCCGTACTCGCATGTGGCTGCCTTTAGCTTGAGGTCGGTCACGTACGCATCAATCATCTCTCCTTCTTCCTGCTCCTTTGTGTTGAACGCAAACCTCTCATATATGAGGTTCTTCTTGGCCAGACAGTAAGCATCAAACTTTTGTATAACCAACTTGTAGTCCATATTATTCTCCTCTGGAATTTCCACATCGCCCTCCTTTCTGGCTGGTGCATATTTGAACGTACGATACACTGCCTGTGCCTCCGCTCTGGCAACTGTTAGCAGTAGAGCTACTTTTCTCGCTCCTTCCGGCACATTTATCGCCACCGCATAACATTCAAATTGTTCCTTATATCTTTCCCATTTCTCCCCACATTCCCATCTTTCATACAAAGAACTTCAGGTGGCTTTAATGATTCCATTGTCCTCGAATTCCTTTTCACTCCTGGCACTATTGTGATGACTTAGGGGATGAAGATGACAACAGGTGAACGTGTTTCATCATCGATGTGTGACACCCAACAGTAATAGCATCGTAGCACAACATCCTGTTTATGACTTGACACCACATCATCAGTAGGTGTGAGGATGCCCACGGTATATTTGAAAATCATGGTGAGAAGAGATTTGATCCATTGTTGGATTTTGTATCGTGAAATAGATTTTCGCCGTTACACGTGTTTCACCCCTGACACAAAGTTCGTATTGCACTTTTAATGGATTTTAGGAAATAATATAACTTTTGTGTTCAGAACTAGGCATCTATGATGCGATGCTACTTATAGCAGCAGGGTTTTTCCTGGTTTGCATGGTTGGATATTGTGAAAATTGAAGGTGAACGCGTGTTTCATGATTTGACACCTCATGAAACACGCGTTATGCTCACTTTCAAACATAGCTATGTTTTAATATTTTGGTCTACAATGAAGTAGTTTCCAAAACAAGCAGTACAGTTTCACCATTCCCATTTTTAGCTGTCATATTTGCATGACAAATGAATCTATTTTTGCAATTTAAAATAAACCAAAAAATGTTGTTCTCACTGGATTGCTGTCATTGCTTCTTTGGGGTATAATGAAAGGAATTTTCTTCATTTGGTATGAAACGGAGAATTAATTTAGGAGAAAACAGTTACAATGTGAGGGACCAACCAATTAGGACCAGCACTGAAGAAGAACCCTAATATCTTAATTTATTATATATATTTTTTTTAGTTGGTATTCTATGTTTCAAACAAGAGCTGAGATGAGCTGAAACTAGCACATTTCATGGCTGCACCCAGTGTTTTAGCATGTGCATCTCGTGGGTTTGTTTTGCTCTGACGCATCCCACAATGCACCACGCCGCTGGAACCGTGATGTAGTCTATAGGAGTGCCTCTAGACTGTCTGTAGTGTAGAACTGTTGGCGCAGGCCAAAAAATCAATGCAACTTAGTCAAATGTGTTTGAGTGTCAGCAGGGACTGACACCCAATACATTCAGGGGGAGGTTCCCTCTTGAGCAGAAAGGCATGTGTAAGCCACGAGTGGCCAATACGGCAGCGGCTAAGGACCACTTGGTCCCGCTGGCCTCCCACATGAGTCTGTGGTGGCTTTCCCACAGATGGTTCAATTTCTTTAAGTTTATTAATGTTTTCATCCCACTCATGTTGCCATTTGGATTTTATGTGGGTGGCTATTAGTGGTTTCAGATCAGAGTGAGGGATCAGACACGGTTCAAGATCACAGTTCAGGGCCTTCTTCGCAGCCCGATCAGCTCGTTCGTTTCCTTGTATGCCAGCATGGCCAGGCACCCAGCACAGGTGGATGTCATACCCATCCGTTGTTAGTTGGTTCATTTTATAAATGACCGTTGCTAGAATAGGGTGATTCGTTTTCAGTCCAGCAACAGCCAGGAGGCAAGAGAATGAATCACTGTATATAACATAGTTAGTGTGGTTGGATACCTCGATACACTCCAACGCGAGAAGGAGTGCTCGGGCTTCTGCAGTGAAAATCGAGCTGCGGCACTGGCCGCAGCAGGCTACCCGGCTTTGGTCTTTCGAACCATCAGTGTAAATGGAGAGGTGGTCTGCAAACTGGCCTTGAATCTCTGAATGCAGTCCTTGGTACTCGAGTGGATGTGTCCCAGACTTTGTCAGTTCCGTGAGTCGGAGGATAACCGATGGCTTTCTCAACGACCACGGGGGGATGTTCTGGGACTTTGGCATCCTCCAACACATCCAAATACATGCCCAAGGCCTCTAAATGAGGTTTCATTCGGAGCCTCAGTGGCCGGATGTAATTCGGCCTGGCTTCATACCTGGATTCGTCATGTTGCTCGAATAGACAATTGTGTGCAGGATTCAATGCATTAGTTTTTATCTTGACTACATATTGCATGGCCAGTTTGATTCTCCTGTTGTTAAGTGATGGTTCATTGGCTTCGACGTAAAGGCTCTGAACCGGTGAGGTGCGGAAGGCCCCAAGGGCCAGGCGCAGTCCCTGGTGGTGGATCATGTCTAGCAGCCCAATATATGATTTCCTTGCGGAACCGTATACTATGCTGCCGTAATCCACTCGTGACCGAACCAAGGTTCTGTACACGGAGAGCAGAACATCTCTGTCCGCTCCCCACTCTGAGCTGGATAGCACCCTCAGAATATCTAGCGCTTTCAGGCATCTTGTTTTCAGGTACTTTATATGTGGCACAAAAGACAGTTTTGCATCGAGAATGAGGCCAAGAAATTTGGTTTTCTCAACGACTTTAATGGGATCCCCATCCAGGGTCAGCTCCGGTTCCGCATGCATTCTACGCAGCAGGCAGAAGTGCATGCAGACTGTTTTGGTCTTGGAAAATTTGAAACCGTTCAGAACTGACCATCGATGGATCCCATTTATGCTTGGTTGTAGCTGTCTCTCTATGACATTCATGTTAGCACCGCTGTAATATAAAACAAAGTCGTCCATGAAAAGACTACAGGAGACCGCCCGCTTTACAGCAGCAGCAATACCATTGACCTTGACCCCGAAAAGGGTCATGGCCAGTATTTTGCCTTGAGGTACTCCTAGTTCCTGTGAGTGTAGGCTGGAATAGGTAGTCTTGACACGGACGCGGAAATGCCTGAAGGCTAGAAAGTTCCTGATGAAAATTGGCAGCTGGCCTCTTCAATTTCAAGAACATATATATATGCTGATATAATTTAAGTAATTAGAGTACATATAGCTCAATTCCTGCAAATAAGTACTTAATTGACGTTTCTGGATTGTACTATCCTAAATTAGAATAGAGTAGATAAAGCTATTATGATCATCTGTACTAATTGACTAAAAGCTTGTCTAATTTGTTAGCTAGTGATAGAAATATCAATGGCTACTGTACAATTGATTAAGCCTGATTAAAAAATTTATTGGCCCCCAAAAATGAATTGCCTGTCTGGTTTTGAATTATCCTGACACTGAGACAACCAGTTCTTGCTCTATCTTAATAATGCCAAGCGCCTGGCTAAGAAGCGACAAGTATAAATTGTTAAGTCATTGGTTTGACTCAACCATGCAGGATTCGAACCCATAGGTTGGAATCCCCCGATCTACCAAAAGAGTGTTTTTGAAGTTTACTATAATCCTAAGACAAATGATACTAACAAAGTATTATATATATCGTATTTATTCAATGGTGACAAGCTGCTGACAATGAAAATCAATACTCTGGTATGCATGATAAATACTGACACTGAGCTATTCTATCATATTAATTATGTTTATGCATTCTAATTATAATATGCACGTATAACAATACTAGATAAACAGAATTAAATCAGACCCTAACAAGATGAATATATACCTTTTTGTTAAATATTATTTTTCTATTTGCATTCACATCAAGACTATCACAGGTGCTAGAACATGAGCTTCAGGTAAATCCTGAAACCGTTGGCGTAGTCTTAACACCAACCTCTTGGCACATGTAGGTTACTGCCAAGTGACAAGACATTAATTGTTGGCACGAAGCCATATATATCAATACATTAAATTACATGATTTTTAAATGTTTATTTACATTTCAAATATTGCTAGTTTGTAAATAGAGACTACCTCTACTTCATCCATACATCTATTCCAGTGATGTCCTTAAAACAGCATGTTCCACAGGCTTCCTGGAACGGGTATCTTGCAGTGCCAGTGATGAGATCAACAAAACAGTTTCACTCACACAACAATCAATTTACATTAGGTATTTTACGAGGCAGCTTAGGAACATTAATTCCTGAGCAAACTTCGGACTGTTCCCAGAATTTCGTACAGCATTTTTCTAGGCTTTTGATAGATGCAGCACACTTCAGCTCCTGATATTTGTTTTCTGGAAATAACAAAGGGTCGCAACTTTAAAATCAGTTTGAATATATATATTATTTTTTTTTAAAGTGTTGTTGATTGATTGGTGATGGTTCAATGAAGTGTGAGCAACAAAGCATTATTCACAGCAAACAGCAAAAAGTTAAGTCCCTTTCACACCTCGCCGGATTTAGCAACGGACAGAATTGTCTAGTCCGGTGGTGTTTGGGCGTGACAAGTATCAAAATGTATTGAAATGAGTCAAAATGCGGCGATATTGGGTCAAAGGCCGCAGGATGAATGGACATGAAACGGTCATGAACGGATAGCCAACGGACAAAACAAACTCAAACCGGACAAGAACCGTAGACGTCAATCCGGCGGCATCCGTTCCAAGTTTTGTGCGTGTTCAAAACTTCTATCGGATCGGGCTGGATATTGTCATGGGGGTGATGAAAATGGGAAATACTGTGCCTAGAGCGGGACTCGAACCCACATCTCTTTGCATTCCGGGCCAGTGTGCTAACCATTACACCACCTTGGCTCCCTGATATCAATACACTGCCCACGCCTACCTGTCCATGTGGTTACTTGCCTGAGAGGTCAGTGCAGACCACTACACTCATCCCCCTGGAATTGTAAGTCTTGTAATGCTTACAATTACATACATACAGGCAACACACTAACACATCATACACAGGGTAGGTTCAACAACCATACAGCGCAAAGCTTGTACAGGATCCTGATCACGGCAACCAGTGTCATGGGGGTGATGAAAATGGGAAATATTGCGCCTAGAGCGGGACTCGAATCCACATCTCTTTGCATTCCGGGCCAGTGTGCTAACCATTACACCACCTAGGCTCCCTGATATCAATACACTCCCCACGCCTACCTGTCCATGTGGTTACTTGCCTGAGAGGTCAGTGCAGACCACTACAATATCAACAGATATGCAATGGACACAAACCGGACTTTGCCAGATATCAACGGACTTTGTTCGGTTTCTTTCCGTTTCCTCAATCCGGCGAGGTGTGACAGGGGCTTTAGTAGAATTTCTACTGTCACTTTGGTTTCACCAAAAATAAAATGTGATCGTCAAATTGTTTACATTCAAATTAACACAAAATTCTAAAATGGTCGAATGGCAGCAAAATTGATAGACACAATGTCAAAAATTTAAATATCCAAGTTTGACTCTCCCTTCTCACCCATCCATTTACAAAATACTTTAACAGGAGCACCGACCTCAGCATAGGCCTACACATTTTCTATTATATTTTTCAAATCAGATGTAGCGGGGAAATATGTAGATACCGGGTGAATCCTTTATCTAGGAAATATGAAGATGTACCGTATGTGAAGAATATATTTTGCTTCTTAATTTAAGAATTTATCAGTTCAGTGCATTTCCCCATGTCGAAATTTTTCACCAGTTTTTCTAAAACGGGGTGTGTTTTCACAAGTATGGGGTGATCTTTTATCTAAAGCCCTGTTCACACACGGGCGCTAAGTCGCCTCAACTAGTTCGCCTTATCTAGTTCGACTCACATTGGCCGTGTGGACGCGACACTGAAGCGAATTAGGGCCAAGTCGACTCATCTAGTTCGCCTCAAGTAGAGCATCTCGCGAGGTGGTTTATATGAAGCGAACTAGCTTAAGTCGGCCCATCTTGATTGTGTGGACGGTAGCGGTTTACTTGAGGCGGCTTAAGCACGTCACACGAGAGTGTGTGGGTTCGACCTTGATCTGTATCGACTGAATCGTATTGTTTTGGAACGGTCAAAACTTCTGCTGGGCAGTGAAAACCTAAAAATAAATGATGAAAAAAATATCTGTGCACAGCTAGCTCTATCATAGACCAAATTATATAATATGCGCCTTTGATCGACCGGAAAAGCAACAAACTCAGCGCTCGACTGCGCATGCGTGTGACATCGACTTACCGAAACTGGTGCTGGTTAGTATGGACGCGCTCATGTACAGATATCGATTTCCGTCTTAAATCGCCCCAAGTACTGCATGTGTGGACGAGACACAATTTCACACCTAGCTCGCCTTATCTAGTTCGGCCTAAAGTTGTGTGTGTGAACAGGGCTTAAGACTAAGGCAAGGGAGAGCCTGACAGAGGTGAATCTTTTATCTACTGAACAAGTTCAAGTTTCAACAACTAGATAAAAGATTCACCTCTGACTATGAATTTGCAATCTGATATACTACACTTCCACTTACCCTCTTCTGCTTAAGAAATTAGGCATCAATGCCTGTTAGCAGGTTTGGCCTGTCTATGTGGGACCTAGATAAATAAAAGATTCACCCCGTACTTCCAGTATGGGGTGAATCTTTTATCTAAGTGGGACCTAGTGAAGTTATAGTTTTCGTGCGGCGAGCGCTTACTGTATAGATGCCTATGTTTGTAAACATTGTGTATGCGCGCGCAGCTCGGCTGCAGAACGAAGGCAAACTGCCACTGAGTTTGCCCGTACGCGCAGTGTAAAACGTTTATTTTATTCAAAATTAATAGAAATGCAGAAGCCTAACCATATGAATCTAATATAATCTATTCATTAAATATGTTTTCTATATGTGTGCCAAGCGGTTTGGCTCTAGGTGGTGATAATCTGTAGATTAAGTACACTTTAATAGTTTTGGTCGTAATGCGAAGCGCATCAAATTCGAATTGAGAGCGTTCTGTGGCTGACATCTTGAGTTGTTGCATTCTCTACAAATCTATCGACTTTGCACCAATAGAGAAATACTGTGGCCTAGCTCAGTAGCTGTGCATTGCTATGGCATTGGAACCACGGGTACATTCAAGTAAAGCTTGAGGTGAAAAGGCTGATATCTATACTCAACAACCACTACAGACGAACATTCCAATGTGAATGTCAAATTTGAATGTAGTATGATTAGGTAAATCCATGCTTACCTTGAAGGCATTTTTGTAAAGCACAAGCTTGAGTTTGACATGGATCTGCCTTTACCCTGGACATGTCGCGTAAGAAAATTGCCGTGTCCTTCTTGATTCATCAGTTTGTACTTCAAAATTACAAAATCTTTTCGCTAGAATTTAGCAATGTCAATGGAGTAACATACTCTGACAGAAATGTAATGAACTGCGCATAGTCCCCTCACGAAGTGCGAATTTATTTGTTTGCTTATATTACCAAAAGGCAAGTGTGGCAGCTCAAGATCTCGGATCCAATCAGATACTAGCTTTCAGACCGTCCAATCAGAGAGCCTGTTTTTTTCTAATCACGACTCCTGGCATTTCCCCGCCTTGCCCTTTACAGTGGTAAGTCTATGGGAGAAGATCCGCGATTTCGTGGAGATTCGCTGTCGGTGTAATAATCTCGGTTTGATTTTCGCTTTTTTTCTTGCTGGAGACCACGTACTTTCATTCCTGGTCACGAGACTACAAAATGGACCTCTGCAGAGTTTATGAATCAGTGAAAACTGATATTTTACTCTGAAATAAACTTACCAAGATTCCACATGCGGCAAAAAATCGAAAAGCATGTAAATGAATGCGAATACAAACGCGAATGCGAATGCGGCAAATGGATCGACCCATGGACCGATTGGTGCGAATGCAAGTACTGCTGCGTTTGCCATAAAAAACAATAGTAACTTTGATCTTCCTTCACAAATTTGGAGGAAAACCCCCCAAAAATGTCATGGGTAACTTTTTTGGTGTGTTTGTTTAACCATCCCCCAGCACAAAAAGTAAACATCGGCTATTGGGGGTTGGCATATATCTAATCCTCATATACCACATTCGCATTCCGCCTGCCGCATACCGCGTATAGAGGGAGTGCACGTGACGTCATCACTCGGCGGTTAGCCATCTTGGATTACACTTAATACCACCTATGGCGCCCCCTGTCTTATACCAAGAACACTATGGCCACCACTGGGCCTACCTATAATCAGGGCTGCCAAAGTATGTGGCGCCACCTAGTGGGTATTGCCCGAACCTTTCTAATTCTTTGACAGAGCATCCAAAGTGTCAACATACTGCACTTTAGCAATGATGTGAGGCTACATGATTTTAAAAATGCTTCCCCTCCATCAAAAAAACCCTTTCCCCCAACCTTTGAGGCCAAACTGCTCAAAACAGTGACAAATAAACCAACAAATCGGTAAATAAACACAATGTAAGCACTTCCATGCCTTGAACATGTAATCCAATATGGCCACCGGAAGTTGCCCCGTGACGTCATTACACCCCCTCTATATGGAATCTTAGCTTAAAGCTAAGATTCCATATAGGCGGCATGCGAATGCCATAACAACATATCATTCAAAAAGATATGGTAGACTTGGTAAGGTAGCAGCAATAAATACAAAATCTTTGCAGTCAACAAGAACACCCTGGGAAGGAACTCTTTCTGTCCAAGGAGTCCAGCTCTTCAATACAATGCAAGCTTACATTAGAAATCAATCAAACTGCAGTGTACAATCATTCAAAAGGCAGCTTGACAAGGTGTTAACAACGCCGCCAGATGAACCACAGATTCCAGGATACACCCAGCGAACGCCAACAGATTCAAACTCATTACTGTACATGACTAAACTGAACAGAGCATCCTCACCACATGTGGTGGGCCCTGATAGTAGAGTCTCCACT
The DNA here is from genome assembly GCA_030323885.1 of Branchipolynoe longqiensis. Lineage (NCBI taxonomy): Eukaryota > Metazoa > Annelida > Polychaeta > Phyllodocida > Polynoidae > Branchipolynoe > Branchipolynoe longqiensis. The sequence continues at coordinate 4,260 of JASIRB010000831.1, read as the reverse complement.
TGGCCTGAGCATACAGCTCAAACAATCTAATCTAATCTAATTTGACGTAAACAAAGTCGTCACCCCGACCGCCGAGTTCACTGAAAGCTCTCCCCCCCCCACCCCCCGCGCCAACCTCTCATCACTGCCTACTCGTTAACCTCTCACTGCCCTGAGCTGTATGGAGATATTAACAAGCAGTCTTTTGCATAATGTAGATAAAACGTCCTCCTTCATCTGGGTCCTCAAATCTTTTGAATTTGTCAACTAGAAGTTTGATTAAAATTGCTCCGAATTCTTTATTTTGTTGTCGATCAAAAACCTTTGCAAATCACTAAGATTTGAGGATATTCATTTTTTGAAACCACAGCATTCATTTTTGTATACCTGTTTTCTATCTATTGGCCAATTTTCATGAAGATTAAATAAATATCAGATGCATTTTGAGAATGCATGGGGACTTAGATCTATTAAAGTTGCATGGTCCGATGAAATATAATGTGTGGTCAATGTTAAGTTGTTCAACATGGTAGTCTAGTGTCTTATTATAGATCCATCCTGATCAATGGTCGGGATACTCTGGTCGATTGGCGCAGAGGAAGGGTTTCACCCCTCACTGAGTTCCCTGGAGGGGCAGCCACCTTTGCTGCACTTGGAGTGGGTGGTTCTTCTGGCTCTTCTCCAATTCCTCCTGATGCTCATACTCAGGTACGTAGGGTTCTTTGACTTGAAGGAGATGCCTCCTATTTCGGATGTACTCCCCACCATCCTCAGTTCTGACTCGGTATGACCTTGGTTTCACCTCCTCTAGCACTACTGCTCTTCTGTCCCAATGCTTCTCTCTCACTCACACCACCTCATCTCTGCCCAGTGGTGGCAAGTCTTTCGCTGTTTGATCATATTGTTCCTTTTGTTTGCTCCTCATCTCCTCTCGTTTACTATCTCCACACTGTCTCTTGTCCTCGGACTTCCCCATTGTCATACCCGGTAGCTGGCTCCTAAGCTTCCTGCCCATTAGCAATTCAGCCAGGGACTTACCCATCTCTCTGGGAGCCTTCCTGTACTGAAGAAGGGTGAGGTAGATATCTCCTCCATCCTCCCAGGTTCTGTTGAGAAAACCCTTAATGATTCCCACAGCATGCTCAGCCCGCCCATTTGATTGGGGGTATCCTGGACTGCTTGTCAGATGCTCAAACTCGTACTCCTGGGCGAATCGTCTAAATGCACTTGATGCAAACTGAGGCCCATTGTCACTCATGACTACACGTGGTATCCCATGCCTCACAAACATGCTCTTGACATGTATTATCACTTGGTCCGAGCTTGTGCGTGTCAAGAGTGCGATCTCTGGATAGTTGGACCAGTAATCCACACAGATCACATAGTCCTTTCCAACCCAGTGAAACAGGACCAGCCCCACCTTGTCCCATGGCCCACGAGCGCCATGCTCCTCCAGGTGCTGGTAGGTCTCCTTGGGTTGCGCAGGCCGGTACCGCTGACACACTCCACACTCTTGCACAGCCCCTTCAATATCCTTGTTTATGTTGGGCCAGTACAAGCAATCTCGAGCCATACGCTTCTGCTTTTCTATTCCCAGATGCCCAACATGGAGTCTTTCCAGCATCTCCTTCCTCATGCTCCTGGATATGACCATTCGGTTACCTTTCAGAATTACCCTGATGACGACGATGATTGGGGGTGTTTGTAACCTTACGACGGTTACCGGTTGCAGAACTGCAACATTGGGTAGAGAGGCTCTGATAAATCGGCCCAATCTGTGCTTGAAGACTTAACTTTAGAAGGGAGTGTTGTAGAAGCTGGGGACATCTTCACAACGTTGTAACGGCGAGGCGTTGGGGCGGCAGCGAATCTCTTCGGTCCAGCGTGTAGTTGAGCTGTAGGTGTAGGGTAGCACTTGAATCCGGTCAGCAGCAGGGGTTCGAGGAAGGCAGGCAAAGGTGGGAGCAGCGGTCGTTCCAGCAACAAGAACAAGACAGAGAAATCGTAACGGTGAAGGGCCCCACCCAAGAACACAACTACCCTGGTCAGGGGAAGAAGTGTGCCTGGGAGAAATCGAAATGGGCAGAGTTGAGTCAAAGGACCGTGTCTATTTGCTCTATGGTGACCATCCAGCGAGCCATAGACACGGACAGAGTAGAGTAGAAAGTGAAATGCCGGCGGGCTCCCCCTCCTGGAACTCTTTTCAGACATATCGAGGAGGAGCATGGCCAGCGGAGAGGTGATAAAGAGAGGTGTGGACAGAGTGCAGTCCGGATAGCAAGTGGGAGAATGACCCCCTTTACCACATATAGTTCATCTTTATAGTGTGCATATGCCATGCACTCGCCTGCTCTCCACCCCTCTGTGATGCATCTCAGAACAGCGAGGAGCACCTCATCTTTTGCTGTCTCCTCTGCAATCTTCTGCAGCTGTTGATTCGTAGCAGGAAGGCCCTCATACACTGCTAGGACATGTGCCTCTATTTCCTCACAGATCTCACTTTTTACCTGTACACTGCCAACTGCTCTCGACAGCGTGTCCGCAAGGTACAGTAAACCTGCCAGGTGTCCACTCCATGATGTAGCTGTATCTCTGCAGCTTCAGCATCAGCCTTTGCAGTCGCGGTGTCATGTCAATGAGTGCCTTCTAGCTAAGTGCAATGAGGGGTTTGTGATCTGCCTCTAGAATCACACTCTTTAGCCCAAAGATGTAATGGTGGAACTTCTCACACCCGTATGCGATGCCCAGGCACTCCTTCTCAATCTGCGCATATCTTTTTTCACACTCAGTCAACCCTCTGGCCCCATATGCCACAGGCTTCCATTCCTTATCATGCAGCTGGAGGAGCACAGCCCCCAGCCCATCCTCTGATGCATCTGTCGATACTTTGGTCTCTAATACTGAATCGAAGAATGCTAGTAAAGGCATGGTGGACAGAATGTACTTGATCTCCTGCCACTCCTTTTCGTGTGCTCCCTGCCACTGCCACACTACACTCTTCCCCAGTAACTCCCAGGGGTTCTTGCATCGACTTGCAAGATTGGGAACAAACTTCCCCACAAAGTTAATTGAACCTAGAGCCCTCTGTATGCCCTCCTTATTCTTAGGCCTCTCCATCTTTAGTATTGCTGCGATTCGGTCACTTGAGCGACGTACCCCACCTCCACTCAGGTGCTCCCCAATGAACACCACCTCATTCTTCTTCAGCTCACATTTCTTCCAGTTCATGAGCAGGTCATATTTCTGAATTCTGGCCTTCACCTCCACCAGCCTGTGATCATAATCCTCTTCTGTTTACCCCCACATTAGTACATCATCCATGTATACCCTTACCCCCTCTATATCCCCAAACATTTGTTCCATATTCTTGTGGAACACCTCAGGGGCAGAGCATAGTCCATAGGGTAGTCTACAATACATGTAGCGGCCGAAAGGGGTGTTAAAGGTAGTGAGTGGTTTTGACATAGCATCCAACGGTACCTCCCAGAATGCTTGAGAGGCATCCAGCTCCTTAGGGACTAACTCTCCATTTATATCAACTGCATGTACCCACCATGAGTCTTTCCCCAACTGTATATGGTGAATGCCAACTACAGATGTGTAGTCCGGTGCAACTTTCACCGTTTCAACCATACCCACAAATAGTTCTGGTTCATAGCCCGAGCTGTCAGCATGCTCGTCGTCAAATGCTTCAATCACTCTCACCTTCGCCGTACACATCTTTCTATAGTGACCTTTTATCGAACACTTCCCACACCTAAACTTCCATGCTGGGCAGTTCCTAGGCCCATGCCTTCGACCACACCGATGGGAGTCATAATCATTTCCATGGGTCTCCAGCTTGTTATGATTTTGTGACTCAATATGACAGCCTTGTCCGCTTCCCACTTGATCTCCACCTAACTGGTTCGCCCGGCGACTAATGGCAGCTATAGTCTCCCGTGCTTCCCCAGGGTTCAAGATCTTCGCTTGTGATCGCGCTCTTGCCGCCACTCAACAGGTTTCTATGGCTGACCTCAGTGATAGATTCCTATCCCTCAGCATCTTCTCACGCATACGCACATCTGAGATTCCCAGAACTAACATATCCCGTACTAGTTCCTCACAGAGGTCTCCCAGCTCACAGGTGGCTGCCAATGTGGGCAAGTCTGTGACAAATGCATCCAATGTCTCACCAGCTTCTTGGTGCCTAGTCCAGAACTTGTATCTTTCATATGTGATATTCTTTTGTGGTCGACACAATTCATCAAACTTTTGTATTGTACATGTTGCCGGTAACAT
>JASIRB010004240.1:0-18745 GCA_030323885.1 Branchipolynoe longqiensis | reverse complement strand
GTTAACCCCTATAATACAACCTGCTCTTCCCCATGTCTACCCACTGTTAACCCCTGTATTACAACCCGCTCGTCTCCGTGTCTACCCACTGTTAACCCCTATAATACAACCTGCTCTTCTCCATGTCTACCCACTGTTAACCCCTATAATACAACCTGCTCTTCTCCATGACTACCCACTGTTAACCCCTATAATACAACCTGCTCTCCTCCATGTCTAGCAACTGTTAACCCCTATATTACAACCTGCTCTTCTCCATGTCTACCCACTGTTAACACCAATATTACAACCCGCACTTCTCCATGTCTACCCACTGTTAACCCCTATATTACAACCTGCTCTTCTCCATATCTACCCACTGTTAACCCCTATATTACAACCTGCTCTTCTCCATGACTACCCACTGTTAACCCCTATATTACAACCCGCACTTCTCCATATCTACCCACTGTTAACCCCTATAATACAACCTGCTCTTCTCCATGTCTACCCACTGTTAACCCCTATATTACAACCTGCTCTTCTCCATATCTACCCACTGTTAACCCCTATAATACAACCTGCTCTTCTCCATGTCTACCCACTGTTAACCCCTATATTACAACCTGCTCTTCTCCATGTCTACCCACTGTTAACCCCTATATTACAACCTGCTCTTCTCCATATCTACCCACTGTTAACCCCTATAATACAACCTGCTCTTCTCCATGACTACCCACTGTTAACCCTTCTATTACAACCTGCTCTCCTCCATGTCTACCAACTGTTAACCCCTATATTACAACCTGCTCTTCTCCATATCTACCCACTGTTAACCCCTATATTACAACCTGCTCTTCTCCATGTCTACCCACTGTTAACCCCTATATTACAACCTGCTCTTCTCCATGTCTACCCACTGTTAACCCCTATATTACAACCTGCTCTTCTCCATATCTACCCACTGTTAACCCCTATATTACAACCTGCTCTTCTCCATGTCTACCCACTGTTAACCCTATATTACAACCTGCTCTTCTCCATGTCTACCCACTGTTAACCCCTATATTACAACCTGCTCTTCTCCATATCTACCCACTGTTAACCCCTATATTACAACCTGCTCTTCTCCATGTCTACCCACTGTTAACCCCTATATTACAACCTGCTCTTCTCCATGTCTACCCACTGTTAACCCCTATATTACAACCTGCTCTTCTCCATGTCTACCCACTGTTAACCCCTATATTACAGTCTGCCTTTCCTCTTGTCTACCCACTGTTAACCCCTATATTACAACCTGCTCTTCTCCATGTCTACCCACTGTCCCTCTCACCACTGTTAACCCCTATAATACAACCTGCTCTTCTCCATGTCTACCCACTGTTAACCCCTATATTACAACCTGCTCTTCTCCATGTCTACCTTGTTAACCCCTATATTACAACCTGCTCTTCTCCATGTCTACCCACTGTTAACCCCTATATTACAACCTGCTCTTCTCCATGTCTACCCACTGTTAACCCCTATATTACAACCTGCTCTTCTCCATGTCTACCCACTGTTAACCCCTATATTACAACCTGCTCTTCTCCATGTCTACCCACTGTTAACCCCTATATTACAACCTGCTCTTCTCCATATCTACCCACTGTTAACCCCTATAATACAACCTGCTCTTCTCCATGTCTACCAACTGTTAACCCCTATATTACAACCCGCACTTCTCCATGTCTACCCACTGTTAACCCCTATATTACAACCTGCTCTTCTCCATATCTACCCACTGTTAACCCCTATATTACAACCTGCTCTTCTCCATGTCTACCAACTGTTAACCCCTATATTACAACCTGCTCTTCTCCATATCTACCCACTGTTAACCCCTATATTACAACCTGCTCTTCTCCATGTCTACCCACTGTTAACCCCTATATTACAACCTGCTCTTCTCCATGTCTACCCACTGTTAACCCCTATATTACAACCTGCTCTTCTCCATGTCTACCCACTGTTAACCCCTATATTACAACCTGCTCTTCTCCATGTCTACCCACTGTTAACCCCTATATTACAACCTGCTCTTCTCCATCCATTACCCCTATATTACAATGTTTCTCCATGTCTACCCACTGTTAACCCCTATATTACAACCTGCTCTTCTCCATGTCTACCCACTGTTAACCCCTATATTACAACGCTTTCTTGTCTACCCATGTTAACCCCTATATTACAACCTGCTCATGACCCTGCTCTTCTCCATGTCTACCCACTGTTAACCCCTATATTACAACCTGCTCTTCTCCATGTCTACCCACTGTTAACCCCTATATTACAACCTGCTCTTCTCCATGTCTACCCACTGTTAACCCCTATATTACAACCTGCTCTTCTCCATGTCTACCAACTGTTAACCCCTATAATACAACCTGCTCTTCTCCATATCTACCCACTGTTAACCCCTATAATACAACCTGCTCTTCTCCATGTCTACCCACTGTTAACCCCTATATTACAACCTGCTCTTCTCCATGTCTACCCACTGTTAACCCCTATATTACAACCTGCTCTTCTCCATATCTACCCACTGTTAACCCCTATATTACAACCTGCTCTTCTCCATGTCTACCCACTGTTAACCCCTATATTACAACCTGCTCTTCTCCATGTCTACCCACTGTTAACCCCTATATTACAACCTGCTCTTCTCCATGTCTACCCACTGTTAACCCCTATATTACAACCTGCTCTTCTCCATGTCTACCCACTGTTAACCCCTATATTACAACCTGCTCTTCTCCATATCTACCCACTGTTAACCCCATATTACAACCTGCTCTTCTCCATGTCTACCCACTGTTAACCCCTATAATACAACCTGCTCTTCTCCATGTCTACCAACTGTTAACCCCTATATTACAACCTGCTCTTCTCCATGTTACCTACTGTTAACCCTATATTACAACCTGCTCTTCTCCATATCTACCCACTGTTAACCCCTATATTACAACCTGCTCTTCTCCATGTCTACCCACTGTTAACCCCTATATTACAACCCGCACTTCTCCATATCTACCCACTGTTAACCCCTATATTACAACCTGCTCTTCTCCATGTCTACCCACTGTTAACCCCTATATTACAACCTGCTCTTCTCCATGTCTACCCACTGTTAACCCCTATATTACAACCTGCTCTTCTCCATGTCTACCCACTGTTAACCCCTATATTACAACCTGCTCTTCTCCATGTCTACCCACTGTTAACCCCTATATTACAACCTGCTCTTCTCCATACTACCCACTGTTAACCCCTATATTACAACCTGCTCTTCTCCATGTCTACCCACTGTTAACCCCTATATTACAACCTGCTCTTCTCCATGCTACCACTGTTAACCCCTATATTACAACCTGCCTTCTCCAGTCTACCAACTGTTAAGCCCTATATACAACCTGCTCTTCTCCATGTCTACCCACTGTTAACCCCTATATTACAACCTGCTCTTTCCATGTCTACCCACTGTTAACCCCTATATTACAACCCTCTTCTCCATGTCTACCCACTGTTAACCCCTAATTACAGTCTGCCTTCTCTTGTCTACCCACTGTTAACCCCTATATTACAGTCTGCCTTTCCTCTTGTCTACCCACTGTTAACCCCTATATTACAACCCGCACTTCTCCATATCTACCCACTGTTAACCCCTATATTACAACCTGCTCTTCTCCATATCTACCCACTGTTAACCCCTATAATACAACCTGCTCTTCTCCATGTCTACCCACTGTTAACCCCTATATTACAACCTGCTCTTCTCCATATTTACCCACTGTTAACCCCTATATTACAACCTGCTCTTCTCCATATTTACCCACTGTTAACCCCTATATTACAACCTGCTCTTCTCCATGTCTACCCACTGTTAACCCCTATATTACAGTCTGCCTTTCCTCTTGTCTACCCACTGTTAACCCCTGTATTACAACCTGCTCTTCTCCATGACTACCCACTGTTAACCCCTATATTACAGTCTGCCTTTCCTCTTGTCTACCCACTGTTAACCCCTATATTACAACCCGCACTTCTCCATGTCTACCCACTGTTGACCCCTATATTACAACCCGCACTTCTCCATGTCTACCCACTGTTAACCCCTATATTACAACCTGCTCTTCTCCATGTCTACCCACTGTTGACCCCTATATTACAACCCGCACTTCTCCATATCTACCCACTGTTGACACTTATATTACAACCTGCTCCCTGTTGACACCTACATTACAAACCGGGCCCTGTTGAGACCTACAGTAGAACCTGCCCCTTACTGACACATACAGTACAATCTGCCCCCTGTTGACCGCTATATTACTATCTGCCCCCTGATGACATTTATAGTACAATCTTCCCCCTGTCGGCGGTTAACACCTATAGTTAATCTGCCCCCTGATGACACCTATGCTACAATCTTCCCCCTGTTGACACCTATAGTTCAACCTGCCCCCTGTTGACACCTATATTACAACCTGGCCCCTGTTGAAACCTACATCACAACCTACCCCCTGTTGACACCTATATTACAACCTTCCCCTGTTGACACCTATATTACAACCTTCCACTGTTGACACCTATATTACAACCTTCCCCTGTTGACACCTATATTACAACCTTCCACTGTTGACACCTATATTACAACCTTCCCCTGTTGACACCTATATTACAACCTACCCCCTGTTGATACCTATATTACAACCTTCCCCTGTTGACACCTATATTACAACCTTCCCCTGTTGACACCTATATTACAACCTTCCCCTGTTGACACCTATATTACAACCTTCCCCTGTTGACACCTATATTACAACCTACCCCCTGTTGATACCTACATTACAACCTTCCACTGTTGACACTTATATTACAACCTGCCCCCTGTTGATACCTATATTACAACCTGCCACTGTTGACACTTATATTACAACCTTCTCCTGTTGACACCTATATTACAACCTTCCCCTGTTGACACCTATATTACAACCTGCCCCCTGTTGACACCTATATTACAACCTACCCCCTGTTGACACCTATATTACAACCTTCCCCTGTTGACACCTATATTACAACCTGCCCCCTGTTGATACCTATATTACAACCTTCCACTGTTGACACCTATATTACAACCTACCCCCTGTTGATACCTATATTACAACCTTCCACTGTTGACACCTATATTACAACCTACCCCCTGTTGACACCTATATTACAACCTTCCCCTCTTGACACCTATATTACAACCTGCCCCCTCTTGACACCTATATTACAACCTGCCTCCTGTTGACACCTATATTACAACCTACCCCCTGTTGACACCTATATTACAACCTACCCCCTGTTGACACATATGGAAACAACCTTCCCCCTGTTGATACCTATAGTACAACTTGCGCCCTGTTGATACCTATATTACAACCTTCCCCCTGTTGACACCTATGTTACAACCTGGACCCTGTTGACACCTACAGTACAACCTGGCCCCTGTTGACACCTATGTTACAACCTGGCCCCTGTTGACACCTATGTTACAACCTGGCCCCAGTTGACACCTACAGTACAACCTGGCCCCTGTTGACACCTCCAGTACAACCTACCCCCAGTTGACACCTTCAGTACAACCTACGCCCTGTTGACACCTACAGTACAACCTACCCCCTGTTGACACTTACACTGTGCCTGATAGTTGTGTCTGTGTGTCCATGTCGCTCCGCCGTGTTAGAGCTGAGTGGCGACGTGCAGCGGTTGGATTGGGAGTTGCTCGCTGCGCAGAAGGAGCGGCGCAGCTTGGAGCAGGAGCTGGCTGAACTGTGCACGCGCCAACAAAGGGCTGCTGAGGAGGCACGGTAAGGGGACTGGAAAGTAGCAGGTATAATGGTGCTCTATTGTAGACTACAGAGGAGACATGGTAAGGGGGTTGTAAAGTAGCAGGTATAATGGTGCTCTAATGTAAGCTACAGAGGAGGCACGGTAAGGGGATTGTAAAGTAGCAGGTATAATGGTGCTCTAATGTAAGCTACAGAGGAGGCACGGTAAGGGGATTGTAAAGTAGCAGGTATAATGGTGCTCTAATGTAGACTACAGAGGAGGCACGGTAAGGGGGCTGTAAAGTAGCAGGTATAATGGTGCTCTAATGTAGACTACAGAGTAGGCACGGTAAGGGGACTGTAAAGTAGCAGGTATAATGGTGCTCTAATGTAGGCTACAGAGGAGGCATGGTAAGGGGACTGTAAAGTAGCAGGTATAATGGTGCTCTAATGTAGGCTACAGAGGAGGCACGGTAAGGGGACTGTAAAGTAGCAGGTATAATGGTGCTCTAATGTAGGCTACAGAGGAGGCACGGTAAGGGGACTGTAAAGTAGCAGGTATAATGGTGCTCTAATGTAGACTACAGAGGATGCACGGTAAGGGGACTGTAAAGTAGCAGGTATAATGGTGCCTAATGAGGTACAGAGGAGGCGGGACTGTAAAGTAGCAGGTATAATGGTGCTCTAATGTAGACTACAGAGGAGGCACGGTAAGGGGACTGTAAAGTAGCAGGTATAATGGTGCTCTAATGTAGGCTACAGAGGAGGCACGGTAAGGGGACTGTAAAGTAGCAGGTATAATGGTGCTCTAATGTAGGCTACAGAGGAGGCACGGTAAGGGGACTGTAAAGTAGCAGGTATAATGGTGCTCTAATGTAGACTACAGAGGAGGCACGGTAAGGGGACTGTAAAGTAGCAGGTATAATGGTGCTCTAATGTAGACTACAGAGGAGGCACGGTAAGGGGACTGTAAAGTAGCAGGTATAATGGTGCTCTAATGTAGGCTACAGAGGAGGCACGGTAAGGGGACTGTAAAGTAGCAGGTATAATGGTGCTCTAATGTAGACTACAGAGGAGGCATGCGGTAAGGGGACTGTAAAGTAGCAGGTATAATGGTGCTCTAATGTAGGCTACAGAGGAGGCACGGTAAGGGACTGTAAAGTAGCAGGTATAATGGTGCTCTAATGTAGGCTACAGAGGAGGCACGGTAAGGGGACTGTAAAGTAGCAGGTATAATGGTGCTCTAATGTAGGCTACAGAGGAGGCATGGTAAGGGGACTGTAAAGTAGCAGGTATAATGGTGCTCTAATGTAGACTACAGAGGAGGCACGGTAAGGGGACTGTAAAGTAGCAGGTATAATGGTGCTCTAATGTAGGCTACAGAGGAGGCACGGTAAGGGGACTGTAAAGTAGCAGGTATAATGGTGCTCTAATGTAGACTACAGAGGAGGCACGGTAAGGGGACTGTAAAGTAGCAGTATAATGGTGCTCTAATGTAGACTACAGAGGAGGCACGGTAAGGGGACTGTAAAGTAGCAGGTATAATGGTGCTCTAATGTAGACTACAGAGGAGGCAGTGGGGGTGTGGTGGTTTGTGTGGGCGGTAAGGGGACTGTAAAGTAGCAGGTATAATGGTGCTCTAATGTAGGCTACAGAGGAGGCACGGTAAGGGGACTGTAAAGTAGCAGGTATAATGGTGCTCTAATGTAGACTACAGAGGAGGCACGGTAAGGGGACTGTAAAGTAGCAGGTATAATGGTGCTCTAATGTAGACTACAGAGGAGGCACGGTAAGGGGACTGTAAAGTAGCAGGTATAATGGTGCTCTAATGTAGACTACAGAGGAGGCACGGTAAGGGGACTGTAAAGTAGCAGGTATAATGGTGCTCTAATGTAGACTACAGAGGAGGCACGGTAAGGGGACTGTAAAGTAGCAGGTATAATGGTGCTCTAATGTAGACTACAGAGGAGGCACGGTAAGGGGACTGTAAAGTAGCAGGTATAATGGTGCTCTAATGTAGGCTACAGAGGAGGCACGGTAAGGGGACTGTAAAGTAGCAGGTATAATGGTGCTCTAATGTAGGCTACAGAGGAGGCACGGTAAGGGGACTGTAAAGTAGCAGGTATAATGGTGCTCTAATGTAGACTACAGAGGAGGCATGGTAAGGGGACTGTAAAGTAGCAGGTATAATGGTGCTCTAATGTAGGCTACAGAGGAGGCATGGTAAGGGGACTGTAAAGTAGCAGGTATAATGGTGCTCTAATGTAGGCTACAGAGGAGGCACGGTAAGGGGACTGTAAAGTAGCAGGTATAATGGTGCTCTAATGTAGGCTACAGAGGAGGCACGGTAAGGGGATTGTAAAGTAGCAGGTATAATGGTGCTCTAATGTAGACTACAGAGGAGGCATGGTAAGGGGACTGTAAAGTAGCAGGTATAATGGTACTCTAATGTAGACTACAGAGGAGGCATGGTAAGGGGGTAAAGTAGCAGGTATAATGGTGATCTATGTGTTTGTGCGAGGATGCATGGTAAGGGGACTGTAAAGTAGCAGGTATAATGGTGCTCTAATGTAGGCTACAGAGGAGGCATGGTAAGGGGACTGTAAAGTAGCAGGTATAATGGTGCTCTAATGTAGGCTACAGAGGAGGCACGGTAAGGGGACTGTAAAGTAGCAGGTATAATGGTGCTCTAATGTAGGCTACAGAGGAGGCACGGTAAGGGGACTGTAAAGTAGCAGGTATAATGGTGCTCTATTGTAGGCTACAGAGGATGCATGGTAAGGGTACTGTAAAGTAGCAGGTATAATGGTGCTCTAATGTAGGCTAGAGAGGAGGCACGGTAAGGGGACTGTAAATTAGCAGGTATAATGGTGCTCTAATGTAGGCTACAGAGGATGCACGGTAAGGGCCAGTATAATGGTGCTCTAATGTAGACTACAGAGGATGCACGGTAAGGGGACTGTAAAGTAGCAGGTATAATGGTGCTCTAATGTAGGCTACAGAGGAGGCACGGTAAGGGGACTGTAAAGTAGCAGGTATAATGGTGCTCTAATGTAGGCTACAGAGGAGGCACGGTAAGGGGACTGTAAAGTAGCAGGTATAATGGTGCTCTAATGTAGGCTACAGAGGATGCACGGTAAGGGGACTGTTAAGTAGCAGGTATAATGGTGATCTAATGTAGGGTAGAAAGGAGGCACGGTAAGGGCAGGTATAATGGTGCTCTAATGTAGACTACAGAGGATGCACGGTAAGGGGACTGTAAAGTAGCAGGTATAATGGTGCTCTAATGTAGGCTACAGAGGAGGCATGGTAAGGGGACTGTAAAGTAGCAGGTATAATGGTGCTCTAATGTAGACTACAGAGGAGGCATGGTAAGGGGACTGTAAAGTAGCAGGTATAATGGTGCTCTAATGTAGACTACAGAGGAGGCACGGTAAGGGGACTGTAAAGTAGCAGGTATAATGGGCCTCTATTATCGCCTGCACACCGGGAGCGGTAACCCAATCGGTAGAGCGCGGGCCTCGTGTGCGGGAGATTGGGAGTTTGGTTCTCGGTCCAGTCAAACCAATGACATAAAATTGGTGGCGCTCAGCATTTTTAGGATAGGGCAAGGACTGGTAAGCCCAGTGTCATGATTATTTGACTGAGTGGGATATCGCTTTTCGGTGCAGGGAGCCTGATTTCCCAGTGTGGCAACACTATGGAGTTGTCATGAGTGCGCACTGTCACAAGTTTGTTTTTCTACCCGTCTTGATATGACCTTAGATGTTGCTAGGATGCAAAACGTCAAGAAGCAACCAGCAGCTTGCACTTTGCTCTCTACTGTATTGTTTACACATAATTTCGCTCATAGAAGTTGAAAACATGATACAACCGCAATGCAATTCTCCGTATGTAGTAGAGTGTGTAAGAGCAACTTGAACTGTTGTACATGAATGACCCAAGTAAAAATCCATGAAGTTCCTGCACTTTGAATTATTGCAGGGATTCGAAGCGACAAAGTTCCATGGATTTAGACGACATTTACTGCATAATAGGGTTGTTGCTTTCTGCTAAGCTTACTAATATTGCTCCCATATTGTGCTTCTTTGGAATAGCTCTCCTCCGATTGAGTGGAACTACCCGGGTATTGGTACGAAATAAGGGCCCATATCCCTTTGTCCTGATGACGTGTACAGAGCTACCCCTGTGTCCTGATGACGTGTAGAGCTCTGCCCCTGTGTCCTGGTGACGTGTACAGAGCTGCCCCTGTGTCCTGATGACGTGTACATAGCTGCCCATGTGTCCTGATGATGTGTACATAGCTGCCCCTGTGCCCTGATGACGTGTACATATCTGCCCCTGTGCCCTGATGACGTGTACATAGCTGCCCCTGTGTCCTGGTGACGTGTACAGAGCTGCCCATGTGTCCTGATGACGTCTACAGAGCTGTCCCTGTGTTCTGATGACGTGTACATAGCTGCCCCTGTGCCCTGATGACGTGTACATAGCTGCCCCTGTGTCATGATGACGTGTACATATCTGCCCCTGTGTCCTGTTGACGTGCACAAAGCTGCCCATGTGCCCTGATGACGTGTACATAGCTGTCCCTGCACTCTGATGACGTGTACATAGCTACCCCTGTGCCCTGATGACGTGAAACACGCTGTCTCTGAATCCTGATGATGTGTAGAGCGCTGCCCCTGTGTCCTGATGACGTGTACATAACTGCCTCTGTGTCCTGATGACGTGTACAGAGCTGCCTCTGTGTCCGCAGGGCGACTGGCAGCACCATCAACGTGCAGCTGCTGGCGGAGGATGCAGCGATTTCAGAGGCTAAGCTGGCGCAGGTAAAGCGACGCCTCGCCGCCTTGTGGGCCCAGGAGGAACTACGTCGGCATCAGGAACCACGTGCATCTCTCAGCCAGGTAACGGGCAGCCGCCGGAGTGCTGATTCACCAAACACACATACAGGGTTGTTCAGCTAACTCACTGATTGTTGACGTGCACCAACATCAGGGAAGGGGGATGTCTCAGTGATTGTTGGCAGGAACCAACATGTATATCAGGATGGGGGGGGGGGAATTGTTGGCATGCACAGACATGTATATCAGGGAGGGGGAGATGTCTCACTGATCGTTGGCGTGCACCAACATGTATATCAGGGAAGGGGGATGTCTCAGTGATTCTTGGCAGGAACCAACATGTATATCAGGGAGGGGGTTGTGTCTCACTAATTGTTTACAGGCACCAGCATATGTAACACTCAGGGAGGGTTGTCTCAGTGATTGTTGGCGTGCACAAACATGTATATCAGGGAGGGATGTCTCAGTGATTGTTGGCGAGCAGCAACATGTCTATCAGGGAGGGGGGGTTGTCTCAGTGATTGTTGGCGTGCACCAACATGTATATCAGGGAGGGATGTCTCAATGATTGTTGGCTTGCACCAACATGTGTATCAGGGAGGGGGGGTTGTCTCACTGATTCTTGGTGTGCACCAACACGTATATTGTGGAGAATGTCTCACTGGTTGTTGGAATGCACCAACATGTATATCAGGGAGAGGGGGGGGATGTCTCATTGATTGTTTGCAGCACCAACATGCATATCAGGGAGGGGGGGGGGGATGTCTCACTGATTGTTGGCTGCACCAACATGCATATCAGGGTGGTGAGTAGTTCCTGTATACACCACAGTGCATACCTCGTAATACAGAGGTGTCCTGTTCATGTCCATCCCTCTACAGCCGACGCCATGTCAGTCAGTAGTTACTTGTTGTGTTGTGTCATGTCGCATCCCGTTGATGTCCATCCCACTACAGCCGACGCCATGTCAGGCAGTAGTTGCTTGTTGTGTTGTGTCGTGTCGCATTGCGTTGATGTCCATCCCTCTACAGCTGACGACATGTGAGACAGTAGTTGCTTGTTGTGTTGTGTCATGTTGCATCGCGTTGATGTCCATTCCTCTACAGCCGACACCATGTCAGGCAGTAGTTACTTGTTGTGTTGTCTCGTGTCGCATCGCTTTGATGTCCATTCCTCTACAGCCGACGCCATGTCAGGCAGTAGTTACTTGTTGTGTTGTGTCGTGTTGCATCGCTTTGATGTCCATTCCTCTACAGCCGACGCCATGTCAGGCAGTAGTTACTTGTTGTCTTGTGTCATGTTGCGTCACGTTGATGTCCATTCCTCTACAGCTGACGCCATGTCAGTCAGTAGTTACTTGTTGTGTTGTGTCGTGTCGCATCGCATGGACGTCCATTCCTCGACAGCTGACACCATCTCAGTCAGTAGTTACTTGTTGTGTTGTGTCGTGTTGCGTCACGTTGATGTCCATTCCTCTACAGCCGATGCCGGGTCCGTTCGACGCCGCCTGTCCCGGACAGCGCCTTCTCACCGTGCAGCTGGGTGGACACGATGGATCGGACTTCCTGCCTGGAAGGGACCGGCTGGACCAGCTCGTCGTGAGGCATGTAGCTGACGGCCCGTCGCTACACAAGGGAGACCGGTAAGCAGCTTTACACGGGACTCTCGGAAGCAGCTTTACACGGGAGACTGGTAAGTAGCTTTACACAGGAGACTGGTAAGTAGCTTTACACAGGAGACCAGTAAGCAGCTTTACACAGGAGACCGGTAAGCAGCTTTATACAGGAGACTGGTAAGTAACTTTACATGGGAGACTGGTAAGCAGCTTTACATGGGAGACTGGTAAGTAACTTTACACAGCAGACCGGTAAGTAACTTTACACGGGAGACTGGTAAGCAGCTTTCCATGGGAGACTGGTAAGTAACTTTACATGGGAGACTGGTAAGTAACTATGTGGGAGACTGGTAAGCAGCTTTACACAGGAGACCGGTAACCAGCTTTATACAGGATACTGGTAAGTAACTTTACACGGGAGACTGGTAAGTAACTTTACACAGGAGACTGGTAAGCAGCTTTACATGGGAGTCTCCTAAGCAGCTTTACACGGGAGACCGGTAAGCAGCTTTACACAGGAGAGCGGTAAGCAGCTTTACATGGGAGACTGGTAAGCAGCTTTACATGGGAGACTGGTAAGTAACTTTAAACGGGAGACTGGTAAGTAGCTTTACACAGGAGACCGCTAAGCAGCTTTACACAGGAGACCGGTAAGCAGCTTTATACAGGAGACTGGTAAGTAACTTTACATGGGAGACTGGTAAGCAGCTTTACATGGGAGACTGGTAAGCAGCTTTACATGGGAGACTGGTAGGCAGCCTAACACGGGAGACTGGTAAGTAGCTTTACACGGGAGACCAGTAAGCAGCTTTACATGGGAGACTGGTAAGCAGCTTTACACGGGAGACTGGTAAGCAGCTTTACACCGGAGACTGGTAGGCAGCCTAACACAGGACACTGGTAAGTAGCTTTACATGGGAGACCGGTAAGCAGCTTTACACGGGAGACTGGTAAGCAGCTTTACACAGGATACTGGTAAGCAGCTGTACACAAGAGAACGGTAAGCAGCTTTACATGGGAGACTGGTAAGTAACTTTACATGGGAGACTGGTAAGTAGCTTTACACAGGAGACTGGTAAGTAGCTTTATGGGAGACCGGTAAGCAACACAATACCCACGCCTACCTGTCTATGCAGCTCCTTGCCTGAGAGTTCAGTGCAGACCACTACACTAGCTTTACCCGGGAGATCTTCAGGACCTTCAGTAGCTTCAGCAGCTTCAGCACCTTCAGCAGTTTCAGCACTTCAGCAGTTTCAGCACTTCAGCAGTTTCAGCACTTCAGCAGCTTCAGCACCTTCAGCGCTCATGCTCTGTGTGTATTGAACGATGGTTCATACACATATTTGCATCCCGGCTACGGAACATATTCCGCCATCGATCTCAGCATTGTAGAACCAGAACTGGCGCTGGACTTTTCGTGGAGGGTCTGGGATGACCTCTGCGGGAGCGACCACTTCCCAATTATTCTTAATTGTGGGGGGGCATCTCCCATAGAGCGAGAGAGGAGCTGGCGGCTTTGTAAAGCCGACTGGCCCACCTTCCAGACCCTATGTTGCGAGAAGTTCACTCCAGACATCAGTGACATCGATGCCTTCACTGAGATGCTGGGATGGATCGCGGAGAAAACTGTTCCGAAGACCTCGGCAACTCCCAAGCGTTTGACGCCTCCATGGTTAGATGACGGCTGTAGGAGGGCTATTAAGGAACGAAAGAAAGCTCAGCGTAAATTCCACAGGAGACCGACTGCTGAAAATCTGGCGCTCTTTAAAATTCTGCGTGCTCGCGCTCGCAGAACAATCAAAGAAGCGCGGAGGCAGTGTTGGAGACAATTTGTTTCTAGCATCACCATGCACACGCCGTTGGGCAAAGTATGGACAATGATCAGAAGAATCAAACGAAGGGGAGGTGATTCTTCTGTAGTCCAGCACTTGAAACACAATGGCACCATTCTCACATCACTCGACGAAATAAGTGAAGAATTGGCTCGCACCTTTGCTGGAAACTCGTCTTTGGCAAACTGCCTCCCGGGCTTTCGGGTGGTCAAGGAACGCCAAGAGCAAAAGCTCTTGGACTTTTCTTCCGATGGCGAGGAGCACTACAACTCCCCATTCAGTATGGGTGAGTTGAGGTGTTCTTTGGAAAGCTCGCATGACACAGCAGTTGGACCTGATGGAATTCATTATCAATTTTTGAAACATCTCCCTGAACATGCACTGAGATTGTTGCTTCAACTCTTCAACAACATCTGGGAGTCGGGTGTCGTCCCCGCCTCTTGGCGGGAGGCGACAGTAATACCGATTTCCAAACCTGGTAAAGACCAGAGTGAAGCCCACAACTATCGTCCCATAGCCCTTACAAGCTGCATCTGTAAAACCATGGAGCGCATGATAAACAACCGCCTTGTCTGGCTACTGGAGTCGGGACACCACCTGTCCAACCTTCAATGTGGCTTCAGACGGGGCCGCAGCACCCTCGACCATTTGGTGCGCATGGAGACCTTCATAAGAGATGCTTTCCTTAAGAAGGAGCATGTTGTGGCCGTCTTTTTCGACCTCGAAAAAGCCTATGACACAACGTGGCAGCATGGCATCATGGAGGATCTTCATGCGATTGGCCTTCGTGGCCACTTGCCAATTTTCATCAGGAACTTTCTAGCCTTCAGGCATTTCCACGTCCGTGTCAAGACTACCTATTCCAGCCTACACTCACAGGAACTAGGAGTACCTCAAGGCAGCATACTGGCCGTGACCCTTTTCGGGGTCAAGGTCAATGGTATTGCTGCTGCTGTAAAGCAGGGGGTCTCCTGTAGTCTTTTCGTGGACGACTTTGTTTTATATTACAGCGGTGCTAACATGAATGTCATAGAGAGACAGCTACAACCAAGCATAAATGGGATCCATCGATGGTCAGTTCTGAACGGTTTCAAATTTTCCAAGACCAAAACAGTCTGCATGCACTTCTGCCTGCTGCGTAGAATACATGCGGAACCGGAGCTGACCCTGGATGGGGATCCCATTAAAGTCGTTGAGAAAACCAAATTTCTGGGCCTCATTCTCGACGCAAAACTGTCTTTTGTGCCACATATAAAGTACCTGAAAACAAGATGCCTGAAAGCGCTGGATATTCTGAGGGTGCTGTCCAGCTCAGAGTGGGGAGCGGACAGAGATGTTCTGCTCTCCGTGTACAGAACCTTGGTTCGTTCACGAGTGGATTACGGCAGCATAGTATACGGTTCCGCAAGGAAATCATATATTGGGCTGCTAGACACGATCCACCACCAGGGACTGCGCCTGGCCCTTGGGGCCTTCCGCACCTCACCAGTTCAGAGCCTTTATGTCGAAGCCAATGAACCATCACTTAATAACAGGAGAATCAAACTGGCCATGCAATATGTAGTCAAGATAAAAACTAATGCATTGAATCCTGCACACAATTGTCTATTCGAGCAACATGACGAATCCAGGTATGAAGCCAGGCCAAATTACATCCGGCCACTGAGGCTCCGAATGAAACCTCATTTGGAGGCCTTGGGCGTGGATTTGGACGTGTTGGAGGATGCCAAAGTCCCAGAACATCCCCCGTGGTCGTTGAGAAAGCCATCGGTTATCCTCCGACTCACGGAACTGAGGAAATCTGGGACACATCCACTCGAGTACCAAGGACTGCATGCAGAGATTCAAGGCCAGTTTGCAGACCACCTCTCCATATACACTGATGGTTCGAAAGACCAAAGCCGGGTAACTGCTGCGGCAGTCTGCCGACGGGAAAAATTTGGTGTACGTTTGCCCGATCAGAGCTCGATTTTCACTGCAGAAGCCCGAGCACTCCTTCTCGCTTTGGAGTGTATCGAGGTATCCAACCACACTAACTATGTTATATACAGTGATTCGTTCTCTTGCCTCCTGGCTGTTGCTGGACTGAAAACGAATCACCCTATTCTAGCAACGGTCATTTATAAAATGAACCAACTAACAACAGATGGGTATGATATTGTAATGGCCCACGGCCCTCCGACTCACCCTTTCTCACACGAAAGAACACCAAGATTCAATTCAGTGTACGCTTCACCTGGTTTATTGAACCCTCTGCTCTCCGCGGCGTCAGTAGTTGTCTGACCCGCCCCCTGACTCGCCAGATCCCACATCGACTCTATAGGTGTGTGTGGGGGGGTGGGTCAACCACACGCAGTAGAGGTCAGCCCAGTTGGGGTCTGACCGGTGGTGACCCGTGCCGCCACCTAGCGCAGTGTAGTGGAACTGCGCTGATGGCGTCGTAGTCTCCGCTGCTACCGCGTGATAGTAGAGCTCATGTTCAGACTACTACACTGCCCCCCTTAGAGTCTCACCGGTTGCAGAATGCAAACCGATGAGAATCGAGAAATGATAGAAGTCAACATGAGAACTAACTTGAAAGGGAGAGAAGCCTTACAAAGCTATGTATCCTTTTGCGCAATTCCTAGACCTGCCTGCAGCGAAAATAGCGATATGAATCTAGCTAGCTGCAAGGCAAACATGTTATCAGTCTAGGTGAAGAAAGAGTCTTTAAATGAGTCGCACAAAGACGACCTCTCCCAGCCTCTATGTAGTTGGTGTATAGAATGTTTTTTGCTGGGAGAGAATTCATACCCCACAAGTGGAACCCCCTCGACAGAAGGAAGCAAGGAACTACTCAGACCGCCCCCCGCCGCCCCCCATCTCAGAAGAACCGTTAGCGGGGCGCTCCTCCTTCTACGCGGAGCGGCTCCTCCTTGAGCTTCCTCAGTCCGTCCTCCTTGTGCCCGCGTCGCCTGGCCAGTAGATCACAGACGGTATTACACCGCGGACACGTCACGCCGCCGCACCCAGGACCCGTCACGCTCGGTGACCCGCTCCGGTGCAGAGTGCATGAAAGTAGAAGGGCGGTGTTACTTATAACAATTGAGAAAGTCTCCGCAGATACAACGTTCAGGAATGCAATACATTTCATAAGAAGCAATGGGCGCCAGCAAGAACCCGGCCTCCTACAAAGAAATTACACCCCATGTGCATCCTCCCCTGTCATAACAGGAGCCGACGCACACGCTGTCAATCATGTTCTGCTGGAAGCGCTTACTATAGTAGTAATTTTAAAATAAAGAATGCAGCATAAAATAAGAGCCAGGGCGACACTGCATAGGAAAATCTTTTAGTGTAAAATGGACAGTGTCTACCCACCAACTCCCACACCATTGACCACCTCGTTCCACTAAATTAATTTAGAATATCATATGTCCTAATAGTGTGGAACAAGGAAGTCAAAAC
The DNA here is from genome assembly GCA_030323885.1 of Branchipolynoe longqiensis. Classification (NCBI taxonomy): domain Eukaryota; kingdom Metazoa; phylum Annelida; class Polychaeta; order Phyllodocida; family Polynoidae; genus Branchipolynoe; species Branchipolynoe longqiensis. The sequence goes on along the minus strand of JASIRB010004240.1, from coordinate 1,173 downwards.
GGGGTGAAAGTTGAGGAATATTTTTAGAAATAATTTATTTAGTATATATATAAAAAAAATTATTCCGACCCCTACTGCAGAAAAATAGGCAGAACACAAGAAGCTAGATCCTCCAATCGGGAGAAAGCTAAGCTCTTCACCATAACATATATCATGAACAATCGTACTGCAAAAGAAAAATAATATTGGAATAGAGCAGTACGATATGCTAAATACATCATGGTTATCAATGTAAAAATAGCACCGTAGTACTAAAAAGGTATATACAATGATTATATTAGTAACAATATACATATAATATATATACAGGCGGTATCCCCTCCGTAAAGGCCCTGTCAAATTGCGGCGTTTGGCGGAGCGTATGGTCTGGCGTAGCGGCTTTACGTCATATAGTCGGGCATACGCCGTTATTCGCTACTCATACGCTACTCATACGCTACTCATAGGCCGTCATGTGCCGGCCTATGCCGGCGTATGCCGTTGTACGCCGCCATACGCTTTCTCCCGTCCGTCCGTCCAAATTTTTTTGTGCATGCTCAAAAAATCTCGACCTATGGGAGCGTATGGTTCATACGCTACTCATACGCCGGTGTACGCTCCTCGTACGCCGGTGTACGCTCCTCGTACGCCGGTGTACGCTCCTCGTACGCTAGGGGTGCGCCGGCGTAGGTTACGCATACGCTCAACTTGCTTCACCGGCGTATCTCTAGCGTATGTAGCGTACGCATAGCCTACAAGTTACGTATGGGAGCGTACTCCTAGCGTATGCACAGCGTATGTACAGCGTATGCACAGCGTATTCAAAGCGTATGCCATAGGTCTCGACATCGATATTGACTCATACGCCGCCATACGCTATGCATACGCTACGCATACGCTACGCATACGCTACGCATACGCTACGCATACGCTACGCATACGCTACGCATACGCTACGCATAGGTTCCATATGCCAATCAAAACTGTCAAAAAATGTCACAGTACGCTCTCATACGCTCTCATACGCTACTCGTACGCTCCACGTACGCTCCTCATACGTTACACATACGCTAAAAAACACCCGATAGGTCACCAAAGGTCATCATAGGCCGGCATTCGCAGGACTTACGTAGGTTTTCAATACGCCCCCACCATACGCCGTAATGTGACAGGGCCTTAAGGGAGATGAACTTA
>JASIRB010001313.1:0-38349 GCA_030323885.1 Branchipolynoe longqiensis | reverse complement strand
TATGTATGTGTGTATATGCACATACACATATACTGTGTGGTGGATATACCACACACAGAGAAATCACACTCTGCACCCACACCCACACCCAGTGGCCATCCTTGTGTAGACTGCTAAAACAACAACCCATCTGCCTGTGTGTACATTAGAGTAATGGCTTATATGATGCCACACATCATGATTTGTTCATATTTTTTGTTATTTCTCATTAACTATGTCCAGGATTTTGATTCTAAGAAAAGTACTTTTTTAAATAGGCCATGGTGGTTTACCAGTCAAAATGACTAATTCCAAAATACAAGCAGCACAATGTTATAGGCAACATTAGATTGTCTCTTTATTTTAATGTAGTTTTAATTGAATATTATGAACATACTATACACAGGAGCATTTTCTTCATAGACACTTTGGAGAGCTACTTACACCCATTCTAATGATATGTTTTGTTAGGTTCCATCATCAATATTAAAGTAGTAGTATACTGTGACAGCTCACCCCTATTTGTTTCTGTATGTAAACTGTCTTGGTTTTCAAGACGTCTTGAGAAAGCAAGACATTTTGAAATCCAAGTCGTGGTCCGTACCTGCTAACTTTGTTGAGGGATATGATGTCTGTCACAATTATCGAGGCCGTGAAGGATAACTTTGCTAGGCATGAAAGACTTCGACTGCGGGTTTCCGCAGTCTCAGGCATCTCAATATCAGCCAGTGCCTGATATCGATTTAATGTTAGGTTTTTGGAGATGGATGAACCCCTGGATGTTTTGTCCATAGGGGTCAAAGATCCCTGTGGAACTCGGTCCGACAGATTATTCTTTTTCTTTTTGGGGATTGCCGGCTCGGCCAGCATCTGCACCGCAATACTTGTGTTTTTTTGGTCGAAACCGTAGTCAGAATCGGGACTGGGGTGAAGGTAGTGGGCTTCCCCCAGTCAACCACGTTAGTTCAGTCTGGCATTCAATTCTCCTGTTGGAGAGTTTGGCCCCCGCAGCATAGCTCTTGGTGGTTGGCGAGGGACTATTCGCCTCAGCCAGCCTTCAAGTTTCTGGGTATCTTAGCCGCTTTTCAGTTTTGATCTGCTGAATGAGCGTTTCTTTTTTCCAGACAGGACAGTCTTTAGATATGGCCATATGGTCACCCAGGCAATTGGAACATTTTGCCTGGTTTTGACAACTGGTGTTGTTGTGACCTTTCTGACCGCACTTAAAACAGATGGTTTCATTTTTGCATCTATCCTTGCCATGACCAAACATCTGGCATTGGAAGCACCGAAGTGGGTTTGGGATGAAGACATCCACATTCACACTAAGTTATCCAATTTTCAAATTCTTGGGCTGGAAAGGCTTGCGAAATGTGAGGATATATGTCCCTGTTTTTATGGACTTGTTATCCCTCTTTATAACTATTCTTCATACATTTAACACCCCCTGAGAATTGAGCTCATGTGCTATCTCATCCTCATCAACATCATCAAGATCTCTAGTCCGGATTACTCCTTTGTTACTCCTTTGTTGAGAGTTCAGAGGGGCCTTCTTTTCACAGCGAGTGTAAAACATGTGGAATGAGCTACCGGGAGAAGCGGTGGAAGCAGCTACCATGAATCAATTCAAGAATGCGCTGGACAGGGCCTGGGCCAGAGAAACATTCCTGTATGATTTCGAGGCTGCATACCATTAGAGCTGAGAGCTAAGAGCTTTGAATAGGCTACCACAAGCCTGCATCAAAGAAGAGGATAATAATAATAATAATAATAATAATGAGGAGAGGCCTTGATGTCAATGCCTGCTAGCAGATTGCCGGTATGCACTTTCTTAAGGGGCTGTCACATTACGGCGTATGGCGGGAGCGTATTGAAAACCTACGTACGCCGTGCTGGTGCCGGCCTATGATGACCTTCGGTGAACTTTCGGGCGGGTTTGAGCGTATGGGTGACCTATGAGAAGCGTATGAGGAGCGTATGGCAGCGTGCTGCGACATTTTCTGACTGTTTTGATTGGCATGTGGAGCGTATGAGGAGCGTATGAGGAGCGTATGAGGAGCGTATGAGGAGCGTATGAATATTTTAGGAGCGTATGAGGAGCGTATGCGAAACCTATGCGCGACCTATGCACGACCTATGTTATCTCTCCGCGGTCCGCTGCTTGGTGACTCCTGGGTATATATAGCCTGGAGCAACAGGCTCCCCTCACTCTGCCACCATGCCTGCTAAGAGGAACACCACTGCTGCTGCTGCTTCTGCTACTGCTACTACTACTACCAGTACTACTGCTACTACACCAGCCTCCACAGCTGCTGTAACTACAGGAGGAGGACTAGGCCATGGGAGAGGCAGAAAGAGGCAGACTTTGTTACAATGCTCTCCATCACCAGCCTCCTCACCTGCCTCACCACTCTCCACACCACTCTCCAGAACACCACTCTCCACAACACTACTCTCCAGAACACCACTCTCCACTGGAGGAGCTGGAGATGGAAGTGGAGAGGTCGACGACGCAACGCTGGCGTCCCCGCTCCAGCTCGCCATCTCCTGCCTCTGCGGGCAGCTCACGGGCGTCGTCCGCTGCCTCCGCCGCCTCCGCCGCCTCCACCAGCACCGCTGCCATCAGCACGTCAAAGAGACGGAGGGCCAAGAAGAGCGACTGTTCTCTGTCGGTCTTCAAGGAGGCTCAAATGTTGGACTTCCTCCAGGAGAACCCCATCATTTGGAACATGAAGCTCACGGATTACCGCCGCTCAGACAGAAAGGCCAAGATGTGGGAGGACCAGGCGACACTTTTGGGGACCACAACACTCCATCTCCAGAAGTGGTTCAAGTCCCTCAGGGACACGAACACGCGGCTCCACAAAAAAAAGAGCGGGGACGGAGCCGCTGACCTGACTGAGCGGGAGCAGTGGATCCTGCGCAAGTTCGGGTTCCCGCGGTCCGTCGTCCGTCACCGACCGGAGCCCTGCAGGAGTGTAAGTACATAATCTTTTTTCGTTCTGACAAGTGCGGCCATTAGTATCGTATTCTAGTTTGTGCTTTTGTTGTATTTATGTTTGTTTGTTTGTTTGTTGTTGTTTTACGTCCTAGCAACATCTAATATTCTAGTAATTTGTTAATGTTATTTATTTCTTTAATTTTGAGTTGTTGTGTAGTTGTTCTTAAATCGAGATATTGACGATAGATGTATCATGATATAATCGTTATAAATCCTTGTCTGCATTTAACGTTAATTATTTTTGCTTTATATAATTTTAATTTACTGTTGACTTGTCGTGTCTTTTGTCGAAATATCGATTTGCATTCATGTTACTTATGTTATGTTATGATTTTGTTTTGCAGTTGGCCAGTCCTGTCGCGGCTCCGCAGCTCGACCTGAGCGTGGAGGAGAATGTCGGGACCGATGTGGAGGTGGCGATGGACGAGGATCTTCCACCCACTCCTCCCGCTACATCCTAAGAGTGGGGAAAGGGGAGAGGGAAGCGATCTGCCCCAGTCGACAACAACCTCCTCGCTGCCATCCACAAGAGGTTCGATGAGTCTGCCGACATCCTCAAGGTGATGCAGCCGCCTCCTCCTCCACCTCCACCTCCACCGGCGGTGAGGAAGCGAGTGGCATTCGCCAACTATATGTGGGACATGATCCTCACGATGCCGGAGGAGCGGTTTGTGTCGATTTGCGGTGCACTCAACCGCATGGCGTCGCACCATCTGGAGGAGGAGGAAGGAACATTCATGGCCTCGGTGGTTCATGTGGCTGCTCCTGCACCTGCACCTGCTCCTGCACCTGCTCCTGCACCTGCTTGTGTGTCTGCAAGTGAGGCATACCAGCCTCAACCCCACCAGTGGACTCACCAGCCACCACCGGCATCACCATGGGCTTCACAGACACACGAGTATGTGCAGCACTATATGGGGCAGCCGCAGATTCCTCATCAGCGACAGCCACAGCCGCCTCTGCCAAGTCTTCCGCCTCAGCCTCTACCTCCAACCTCCGTAGGTCACGAGGCGCCCGCAGCTCCGCTGGTGGTACGGCCGTCACCGTCACACACTGCTGGACAACTACGGACATTAGGCATGGCGGGGCACACGAGGGGCTCTCACGGAGTCGTGGTGCACGCGGGTGCTCCGCCCACTGTGGGTGCGGCATGGCCGGGGACTTGCGCTGCAGACATTGTGACTCCGACACACGTCGACCCCACCCAAGTGAACTTGTCTGAGTCGGCCAGCCCAGAAGGACTATTAAACTTGTCGGGGCTGTCCGGCATATCTGGCATGTTGGGCGCAAATTTGGACTTATTCCCCTCATCAGCCACACAGTCGCCAGCTGATGCCACTTCTAATGGCAAGGGAGAGAAGTGATTGTAAATATGTGTATATATGTAGTCTTAGTTTTTATTTATCTTTGTAATTTTTTTTTTGTAAATATAGTTTATTCATTGAATAAAGTCTTTTGTCAGCGCCGTGGCACTGGTCTTCCAGCCATGTGACAATACAGTTATTTACAATATATGCAGCTAGCCCAATTCAGCTGAAATAACAATATCAAACATTCAAAGACTTACATATGGTATAGTTTGACAATTCACATACAAAAATAGCAGTTATATGTTGTATTCCTACACACTTGATACATACATGTGTATTGATTAGACCTTTACATTACTGAGTGGTTAGGTGCATAGTTTTCCTTCATAGGTTTGTATGCCTACTATGTTGTGAATTGCAAAACTATCATGTTGTTGGAGTTAACATTTTGAGATGGAGTGAGTGTTAGTAGAATGGTTTGTTTATTCTGTTAGATAGAGTGTGGCTAGCTTATAGGGTTATGTTTAAAAGTTAATACCTCAGGTGTGTTTTTTGACTACATGAAGTAGTTTGAGTAAGTAGGTTGTTAGTAATGATGGGATAAACAATGCTTGGAGGATTGTATGTTTCAGACATTTAGTAGTCTAGTACAGACTTTATTAGTGTCTATGTTTGTACAAAGACCCTATAATACCAAGACAGCTCACTCAGCCTGTACTGTGTAATCAAAATAATCAAACCCACCACTTGGTGTGCTGGCTGTTCCCCCGGCTAAACAGATGCCATACTATATGCACAAATGTATATATGAATGTGAAAGCGGTGTGGCGATGGCGAAGAGGACGATGATGATGTGTGCCTGTTCATAGCAATCCGATATTGATGTGTATTCACGCTTACCCGCCTCATGCATGATATAACCGTATGTGTTTACATGTGAAACACCAACCAGCAGCTGGGTCGATCAAACCCACCACAAGGTGGCACCGCACAATTTACATCACATGGGAGAGATAGGAAGTGAGCCGTCCCAGTACCATAGGGCCCCCGGTCTATAGCAACACTACCAGACTGACACACCTTTCCGAATTTGCTGGGCAAATAATTTGTACGGTGGATAACTTGGTTTGTTGGCAGCAGGCAAAGGAGCGCGTGGGGTGGTGGGAGGGGGTAGAGTGGCCATAGGTGCTTATAATAGATAGTTAATTAAATATGGCGACCTCATCACTAGGTCTGTAGAAGGGCCTGATTGGCTTGGTGAATTCTTACCAGGTTCTTGAATTCTAGTTGTGTTTGTGCATGTCTAATTCTGACTGGGAGTTCATTCCATAATTTGCTGCCTTTGTAGATAGGGGCTCTTGTCAGTCTATTTGTGAGTGGTTTAGGAACTTTGAGGAGTGTAGCATCCCCCTGCCTGGTAACTCTGGTAGTATGGTCTATGTAGTTTTCATCCTTGGCTGTGATAAACATAAGAGATAGCAGATGTGCATCTCTCCTTTGGCTCAGGTATGTGATATTAGATCTAGTGTGCATCTCATTCACTGAGAGAACTTTGCCCCTATATACTGTTCTAAGAGCTCGGTTTTGAGTTCTCTGTAATTTATTTTCTTGTTTTGTTAAAAGGCCATAGATTAGATCATTATAATCTATTATTGGCAGTATAGTTGCCTTATACAGTTTGAGCGCTGTGTTCTCACTCATGTAGCATCTTATTTTTCTAAAGGTTGTCATTCTCATACCTAGAATTTGGTTCAGCCTCGATAGTTGCTGATTCGCATTCAGTGTAGAGTCAAGTGTGGTTCCTAAGTATTTGTACGAGTTCACTTCTCTTAGCACTGCATTGCCTATACATAGCTCTATATTTTGCGCGTGTGATTTTCTAGATTTTGTTCCAAATATCACATATTCTGATTTTTGTGTGTTTAAGGTAAGTCTGTTATCAGCACACCAAATATTGACCTTTTTTAACTCCTTGTTTACCATAGTAGCTGCCAGAATAATGTTTTTATTGTGCACTGTGAGGACAGCATCATCCGCAAAAAGTGTGAAATTACCACTGGTAGACAGCAATGGTAAGTCATTAATAAATATCAGAAAGAGGAGTGGTCCCAAAGTGGAACCTTGGGGCACTCCTGTTCTGACAGTTCTCGTGGAGGATTCTGTATTATTAATTTTTGTGACTTGTTGTCTATTGTTTAAGTAGTTGGATATGAACCTACATGATCTTTTTCCCAGTCCAGCTCTTTTGATCTTACATAGCAGGATTTTGTGGTCAATTGTATCAAAAGCTTTCTTGAAATCATGAAAAACAGCTATTGTAAGCTCACCTCTGTCTGTGCTAATCAACAATTCATCCATTAATGAGGCAAGTGCCTTAGTCGTTGAGCTTTCTTTTCTGAAGCCATTTTGTTGGGTGGCTAAATAGTTAGTGTCCTCAAGAAATGTTTTTATTTGGCCGTGAATTATCTCTTCAATTATTCTGCCAGGGAGAGGTAGTATGGATATAGGTCGCAGTTCATTACAGGACTTTGGGTTACCTACCTTGGGTATAGGGGTAACTGTTGCTCTCTTCCATTTTTCTGGGAAAATTCCAGTAGTAATTATGAGGTTGTATAGGTATGTAAATTCATCTATCAGAGCCTTGATGGTGTCCTTGATAAAGGTTGAACTGATGTCCTTCATGCCTGAAGGTTTGAATGGTGATAGATTTTGTACTTTGGTAAGGATCTTGTCTTTTGTTGTTTCTATGAGATCATATCTATGTTGGTTAACTACAACCTTATAGTTTTCCTGGACATCATCTTTTGGTTGACATTTTTGGGCTAGGTTAGCTCCTATATCGACAAAGTATTTGTTGATCTCTTCTGCTAGTTGAATATCAGGTATTGTTTCACCAGTACTGTCATTTATTAGATTACTGATTTTTGGCTTGGGATCAGGCTCTATTTGATCTAGTTCATACCAAAATTTCTTGGGGTTTTGGTTGTGAATGATGGCTTGGTCAAGATAGTACCTTGATTTTGCCTTTCGAACCTCAGTCCTGGCCTTTCTAGTTAAGCATTTTGCTATGAATGCATCCCCTAGGTCTTTGGTTAATTCAGCCTTTTGGCAAAAGTAGTCCCGATCTCGTTGTAGTTCTTGTAATTCATCATTTAAGTATTTAGCTGTGTTTTTTCTTATTCTCAGTTCAATCATTGGGCAAAGTTTGTCAGCAGCTCTATCAAGGATAGCTTCTAACATGTCCCAGCACTTGTTCGGATCTTGCTCATAAAATATTTCATTGGTAGCAAATCCCCGTAATGTGGTTGAAAGGTCCTCATAGGTGCAGTTTCTATATGAGCGGCCCCAGTGTGATGTGGTTTGTTTGTCATTCCTTGTTGTTTTTTTTATTATATAAATAGGTTTGTGATCACTTATGTTGTAGTTGAGGATACCAGATGTAGTACAATATTTTATATTTGTAAAAGCCAGGTCAATTGTTGTATTTGAGGTTTGTGTGCTTCTAGTAGTTTTGTTAATCGTCTGTTGCAGTTCATGTTCTGTGGCAAATTGTCTCGTGATATTAGCTGATGGTTGATTTTTTGCATTGTAATCTGCATTGTAATCACCAATGAGAAGAGTTTCATATTTGTTAATGTCTATAATTTGTTTCATGGTTGAGCTTAGTAGGTCAAAAGGTTCCTGCATATTCCCAGTTGGGGGCCTATATACATTACCTATTAGAATGTTCTTTGTGTGTGGTCTGGTGATGACTGCCCACTGTAATTCCAGAATTCCATTTGAAATATTGTGGTTGGCATACTTGTCAGTGTCTATTTGCAGTGTGTCTTTGCAGTAGAATCCTAGGCCTCCACCAGCTTTGACTTGGCCATTTGGAAGCTTTGTTTGCCTGTCAAATCTTAGGAACTTGTACCCTTGAATTGATATCAGCTTTTCCTCAATGGGGCTGTTTAGCCATGTTTCTGATACTGTAAAGATATCAAGTCCTGACCATGGCAGGTCCATTCTTAGTTGTTCAATTTTATGGGTTAGTCTATGTACATTAAGGTGTCCTATTTTAAAGCCTGGCAGACCCTTCAGGTCGTTCAGAGGAAGCCTGGCCAGTTGTATATATGTATATATATTGTATGTTTATATATTGTTTGTACATTTATATGTCAAGATGCTAAAATAAATAAATATACTGTCAATTTTAATTTTTGTGTCCGTGTTCAGTAAAGGCATGCCATCATTTAATTGTTATATATTAAAGTACAATTAACCTTAAAATTAAAATTAAAACATAAATACAAACTTTAAATTTAACATTTATTATAATGTTTCTCCTTCCCCTTTCTCCCTTTCCTCCTTCTCTCTCTTCCTCTCTCTATCTCTCTTCCTCCCTCTCTATCTCCCTCTCTCTCTATCTCTCTTCCCTCCCTCTATCTCTTCTCTCCCTCCCTCCCTTTATCTCTTCTCTCCTTCCCTCACTCTATCTCTTCTCCCCTCCCTCCCTCCCTCCCTCCCTCTCGTCTCCCCCTTTCTCTCTCTGTGTCACTCTATTTTTTCCTGTGTTCTTAGTATGTATGTAAAAAGAGAGGAGATTCATTACAATTACATTAACTAGATGACTTTAAATTAAGGAGCGAAAGAACGTAACAGACATGTAAAATTGTGTTTTCATATCTATAAAATGATATCGTTTATTTTATACTAGACATATAAACATTAGCATCTCATATAACAGGAGACATGTCACAACATCACAGACATGTTTGCAAAAACAGTAGACAGACACAGCGCATACAGACTGATAAAATGTTTTGTCAGATCATCCTGTCTTGCCATGACAGTGCTCCGGCGGGTGAGACGACCCAGTCTTTAATTAGATTGCGCTGTTCCTTTCCTAGCTTGGACGCGGTGTTGGGGTTAACAGGTACAACGTTAATGTCAGGAAGGTTGTGGCCCTCTCGCCAACCTCCAGGCACAAAGTTGTTGTTGGCTGTCTCGGGACGATCCAGCTGCATGTTCTGTAGCACTGGGTAGCGTGTCCTCATGAGGTTGTGCAGAACCATGCACGCCTTGACGATGAGCTTCACGTTGGAGGGGTGGTGCTGCATAGTCGTCAGGAGCACTTGGAAGCGGTTGGCTAGAATGCCAAAGGCATTCTCCACCACTCTCCTAGCTCGGGAAAGCCGGTAGTTGAAGAGTCGCTCATCATTGGTCAAGCCCCTCTTGCCGTACGGCTTCATCATGGTCGGCCGCAGGGCAAAGGCGTCGTCACCGATCAGGAAATACGGCACATCCTTCTGGCCGTCGACGAGCGGTTCAGGGTTCGGAAAGCCGATGGTGCCACCTTCTGTGCACGCCTTCAGCTCGGAGGCGTTGTAGATCTGGGCATCGGACGCGGAGCCCATACCGCCAATATCTGCCCAGATAAATTTGTAATCCGCATCTACAAGCGCCAACAGGACCACGGAGAAAAAGCCCTTGTAGTTGTAGTAGAGCGACCCACTCTTTGGAGGGCACCGGCAGGCGATGAGCTTCCCATCCAGAGCGCCACAGGTATGGGGGAAGTTCCACCTCTCTGCAAAGAGGTCCGCGATGGCATGCCACCCTTCTGGAGTCGTCGGACACGTCATGACCTCAGCCATGTACTCGTCGACGATGGCCTTGCAGACTTCACGCACTATCAGCGACTGTGTTGTGGGGCACCCTCCACCCAAACTTCATGGAGGAGTATTTTGTGCCGGATGCCAGGTGCCGCAGAGTAAGTGCTATTTTCCTCGCCGGGTCGAGCGGCACCCTGAATGTGGTCCGTTTTTTTGCCGATCATGGGTCCCACTCGCGCCACAATCTCGTCAAAAATTGGGGAGGCAGCCGCATGAAGTTCACAAACGACGCGGTGTCCTCGCTGCGGAGCTCGACCATGAGCTTGTCGAACAAGCCAAACTGTGGCCGCCTCCCAATCCAGGGTCTGACCCACACTGATCGTCGCCGCCGCTCCCTCCTCCTTCGTCTCTCGATACGGGACGCCAGAAGAACCATGAGGAGTAGAGTAAGCTCATGGTGATAAAGGGCAACTCTGTAGAAAAGCTGGAACTGTACTTGCAGTGCCTGGGCATCCATCCTGTATGAGCAGCAGAGCAGGAATGACCGAAGGAATGGCGTGGGTCGCCTTTATATACCGAGACCATAGGTCGGGCATACGCCACCATACGCTTCGCATACGCCTCCCATACGCTTTTCATACGCTCTCATACGCAACGCGTAGGTTCTGCGTACGCTGCATACGCCCGAGATACGCCCGTGATACGCCCGTGACGCAAGTTGAGCGTACAAGTAGTGTACGCCGGCGTACCTCTAGCATACGCCGGCGTACCCCCAGCCTACGAGGAGCGTATGCGGAGCGTATGCCGGCGTATCAGTAGCGTATGGCCCATACGCCCCCGTAGGTCGAGAATTTTTGAGCATGCACAAACAAATGGGGACGGACAGATTTATGAAAGCGTATGGCGGCGTATGCCTCATACGCTTCACATAAGCCGTCACCTGACGGCCTATGAGTAGCGTATGAGTAGCGTATGAGTAACGTATACAGCGTATGCCGACGTATATGACATAAAGCGGCTACGCCGCCATACGCTCCCGCCATACGCCGTAATGTGACAGGGCCTTTAGCACACTCAACCAGAGTTCAGTTTGTAGCTTCTTCACGTCTTTAACTGTGCCAACGATTCCCATAATGCCCTTGAGAATGGCAAAAGGGGAAAGTTTGGCAACTGATGCCGCGTCATTTAATGATTCAATCATAATGAACCATGGCCAATCATCAGCCTTCAGAAGTGAGTACGAATCCGAATCAGATTTTGTTTCCGTGTCTAATAATGGTTTTTTATTTGAGGGGTTTTGTGTAGCCATATTTAGTTTTTTTTTAGTTTGTGATCCTCACTCCCCACCCACCATGGAGCCCTCAAAATCGGGGTGTGTAGCATTGCGGTAACGGACAGATAAACACCAGTGATACGAGGATAATATACTCTAGCATGGAGGCAAAAAAGGATAACCAGTACTAGATTGACCCTATCCACCACCTTCTAGGAAGTGAAGAATGACTTGGTATTGGTGATATATATAAATATGAATACAGTTGGTGTATAATATAATATATTCATTCTCCATTAATCTACCTAGGGCTTGCCATATCCAGGCGATTGATTTGAATGGGCCAGTCCAACCTCTCATCTAAATGAAGTTGGGGCCAAAGTGCAGTGTTGGTCCACAAGGAGCCTTGGCCCCTTGCAGTCCTCATGCATGAGGATCCCTTCCTCCACCGACACGAGCCGCAACTCACGACAAATGAGTCGCCGCATTTGTCGCCTTTTACGATCTGCAAGGTGGTGCAGAGGAACTATTCTAACCCAGTTCCTCTCGGGGGACGGCAAAAAATGTTTGTTTTTTGTTCAAACCATCGGTTTTACAACTAAAAGCATCATCATCATCATCATGCTGTCAGTCGCGATGCGACAAAGACTGCTTTCATTACTTGACTGCCGCGCTCCATTTAGCTCTCTGCTGTGAGAGTTGCGTCCATGAGTCGGTCTTAATGTCTCTCCGCTTCAGGTTTCTCTTGATGGTATCCTTGAACCGGAGACGAGGGCGCCCTCTATTTCTGTAGCCAGAAGACAGTTGAGAATAGAGGATCTGCTTTGGTAGCCTGTCTGATGACATCCTCATGAGGTGTCCAGTCCACGGGAGATTCTTTTTGATCAGAAGATCTTCTATAGAGGGCAGCCCCGTCTGTTTGAGTATTTCCTTATTTGTCACTTTGTCCTTCCAGGTTAGCCTCATGATTGAACGCAGATGTCGCATGATGAAGGCATACAGCTTTTTCACCTGTCGCCTGTACACTGTCCAGGCATCGGCTCTGTATAGTAGGGTGGATAGCACGATTGCACGGTAGATCTTGCCTTTGACCCGAATGGACACATGGTGGTTGTTCCAGAGTTTCTGGCATAGTCGGCCAAAAGATGTGCTAGCCTTGGCCATCCTCCTCTGTATTTCAGCATCAATGCGTCCATCACTTGATATAGTGCTTCTGAGGTAGGTGAATTCCGGAACAGAGTTCAGCTTGTTTCCGTCAACCATGATCTCCTCCTCTTCGGTTTGTTGTAGAACATTTCATGAAAGCTGCCTGCAAAAGAGTTGAAGTGCTGCTGGCTTTTGCAAGTTACCAGTGGCACTCTCTTGGGGAGCAAATAGAGGTTTCACACCGGCAAGACCATGTCAAGACAGGCTCAAAACTATTTGTCCCTGCAGTGGCTGGTCGGGAGATGTTGGGAGTTCCATACATCAACCGCCCTTAATGCTGCCACAGTGACATGGTTTTCTGTTTAGGGTTTGCTCCCTTAGCCTTCGGTTCTGTCAAGAACCTGTACTACAAGGCAGTGGTTTACAACTCTAAAACTAAAAGCATACAATCAATTATATTAGCTTTTGACACGGTGGACCACCTTATCCTGAGGAGTAAACTAACCGAAATGGGAATAACGGGAGTAACAGGAAAATGGCTAGCGAGCTATCTAGAAAACTGAAAGCAATGCACCACAGTAAATGGATCCATATCCAATGAGGAAAAGATAACTTGTGGAGTACCCCAAGGGTCAGTCCTGGGGCCACTTCTCTTCCTCATATATATTACCGATCTAAACAACTGGCTAGAAATTGAAAACATCAACCTATATGCAGATGATACGGTGGTCTATGCAGCAGGCAAAACAACCAAAGAAATAGAAACAAAACTGAATCTAACACTAAAAAAACTAATCAAGTGGTGCCAACTAAAGAGGATAACCATAAACAACAGCAAGTCAAAAACAGTACTATTTGGTACCAGGCTAACAAGTAACAATAAAATAAAGTGTCTTCTGGGAAACACCGTACTGGAACAAGTAGAGAACTACCGATATCTGGGAGTGGAGCTTGACAGACACCTAAATTATGACATCTGCATAAATACTATCAAAAAAGTAAACCATAAAATATGGCTACTGGCTAAACTGAGATACTACATGACTGAAAACATAGCAATTAAAATATGTAAAGGCATGATCCTCCCCTACTTTGACTATGGCGATGTAGTATACATGGGACGAAATACAAAACTATTAAACAAACTACAGGTGCTACAAAATAGAGCCCTCAAAGTATGCCTTGAGGTGCAGAAAAGATATCCCACAATCGAATTACACAAAAAATGCAATGCAACACTACTAACAAGTAGAAGGGAAATGCACCTCAAAATACTAGCACATCATTACACCACAAAACCAGGCTACACAGCAACTCCCCGTAGGGACACCGGGAAAATGTCGGCCCCAGTGCTACTGACAGCAATAAGTAACTTCTCTCATAACATTTATGAGAGAAATGTACTGGCCATGGCGGCACATGCCTGGAATAATCAACCTACACAACAATGGGCAATCAAAAGCCTGGACCACTATAAAAGGTCCTTAAGGAAAACATAATGCGCAACCACCTACTGAAGGAACAATATCTCACCTGACCGTGGGCGCAGTCACTGCTTGCTGTGTTCTGGCACAAAAAGCAAGAGACAGGCCAGAAAAGATGGTAGATATTACAAATACGGAAACTAGCCATACTAAGTACTAAGGAATTCGAAATGGCTATGACCATAGGGCGCAGTGCATCTGGGTATGTGTACTGGCACAAACCAAAGCAGACCCGGGCAGGCCACGGTCATGCATCCGATTCACCCTGAAACACAAAATGGCTAACCATACAACACAACCATCCCACCCAGTCGCAGTCCTGAAGGGTCCAGGTGTGTGCTGGCACACTGGTGTACTATCTAAGGACAGGGCATGGGTGAAAGGATGCTGTAACAAACCCAATGGGATGGGATCCTCTCCCGCAGGCCTGTATGTCATCTGCGTAGATGTACATAGTAGGCTAAGTTATCATTTACAGGTTAGGAAAAAACTTAGAAAATTCAAAAAAACTAATATAGAAACTACTACCACCCAAAACCGCAGAAGGTTGGCCCGAGAAAGATCAGGTAAACACTTCTGAGTGCGGGACCAGACCAATCCAGTATCACAGCTGTCCAGCGTTGAAAACAAGCACCCTTACGGGAGCTTGCACATTATGGGCAGAATAAAAATCACAACAAAATAAATAAATAAAAAATGTGTCAATAATCCATCTCGTCAATCTTCAAAGTGCCCCCTTCAAGTTCAAGTTTCCATCCATTACCAATAGGACTTGGTGTTCCAGCATCCACTTGCAGGCTCCTTTTCCAAATTGTGGTTTGGTAATTGCCTCTTTGTACATGTTTTCATAACAAGTATTTACAAGACGGGATGGCCTAATGAGTTGAGCATCCATCTCCCGTTCTGGTAGATCATGGGTTTGAACCCTAGTCCAGTTAACCCAATGCCTAAAAATTGATACTTGTCGCTCCCTAGCCTGGCACTTGGCATTATTAGGATAGTGCAAAGAGCAGTGGAATGAGGAAGACCAATTGTCCACGATTGAAATTTCCCCTGCTTAATCAACTAATCTACCAACAAAGAAAAAGGAGAAAGCTAGTGTGCTTCAATTTCTCCTTTGTGCCCACAAAAAAGATCATATCCCAGCAAGTTAATGTAACTAGTTGCTGGTTTTCATGAGTATAGCAAGCAAACTACTTCCTCAAATTTGGTATGCAACGTAGGCAATACAGCCCAACTGCTTCCAATCTCTGTCAAAGCTTCTCTAACACTATTTTTCCTTGGACTTTCTAGCACTTTTTTTCGTGTTGGTAGACAATGGGATCGTGGGTTCGAACCCTGGTCGAGTCAAACCAATGACTTAAGAATTGATACTTGTTGCTTCCTAGCTTGGCGCTCAGTATTATTAGGATAGCGCAAGGACTGGTTGGCTCAGTCTCAGGATAATGTGACTGAGTGGGATATCAGGTCATGGTGCTGGCGGCCTGGTTTCCCAGTGGGACAGCACTATAAAGTCACCATGAGTGCTCAGTCACAAGTTGGTACCCGTCCTTATATTACCTTAGATGTTGCTAGGATGTAAAACAACAACAAACAAACTTCTAGTACTTTTAGCTTTGCTTTTTCTTGCAAATGTACTCACTGTGTCACAACCAGTAAATATGTGCATTCCAATCAGTTCTTTACAAACGTCAGACATGTCTGACAAGAGGTTAGAAAGACCTATCTGGCTGAGAGTAGTTATATTTCTGCTGGAACTCTTGGACAAGGAACTTGATGAGGATATTTTTGTTTGTGCACTTGCTTTAAGAAAGTTTTCCACTGCTTCACAAGTTGAATGTCTGTCATTCTTTTTGGAGCTGGATGCCACATATTTGTACTCTGTGGATCCTCTCCACTGATTTATAGACTTCTCTTCGCGTGTGGCAAAGATAACATATAGTATATTGCTCCTCGTTGCCTCTTTACAAATCATCCTATGAATAGCAGTAGCTACGTTTGCAAATGTTGAAACGTACTCATTAATTTCTGAACTAGGGGCATTCCGTCAATGAGGTTATTGCTGGTGCTGCATATTTCTGCTCCGGATGTTTTAAAATGTTTAAATCAGACCTGGCGGTCCGGGGAAGTTTGCGATCCGATCTCGATCCGGCATCGTCCAGGATGATCCAGGGGTAATCCGGGGTTGGTCAGGGTAATCCCGGGTTGGACCAGGGGTAGTCCGTGGCGCGTCCCGGGCAGTCCGGAGCTGTCCAGGCGTGTTTCGACCCAGATGAGCCACGTTTTAGCCACAGTTTAACCCGGATCAACACTGGACTTGCCCATACTAGCCCCAACATAGCCACGGACCACTCCTGGACTTTCCGGATAAGCCCCAGACATGCCGGATGGCCACGGATCAGCCACAGATCGCCAGGGACAGCCAGGTATACCACAGATCATTCCAGGATCAGGCGCGTTTTTGTATATAGCAGGCATTAGTCCACTTCATGCATCACTTCCTGCCTGACTCTCAGAGGGTGCACATCATGGATGCCTGCATGAGGCAGTGCAGGCAGCAACTTCAGCTGCTGAACTGACAATTACAGCTACATCAATGAAAGAATGTTAACAACATGATTATGTTGCAAGTTCTGCAAATCCACAGAAGACTTAAGAGAAAACAGAGAAGTGTGTGGGTTCATCCATGGTTGGAGAGAAGAATTCAATTTGGCCAGTTCGCAAATCTAATGCAAGAGTTACGTATCTAAGATGTTCGAGCCTACAGAAACTTTCTCCGCATGGATCCGGGTATGTGTGAGGAGGTTCTCCTTCGCATCCTTCTCAGAATCAAGAAAGTGGACACGTTCTACAGAAAGGCGTTAACACCTGGATTAAAACTGTCATTCACACTGCGACACCTAGCCTCTGCTGACAGTTGTCATTCACTCATGAGCTGGATATGCCTTACTTCATAGTTGCTGATGATGCAATCGCCCTGAAAATGTGGTTGATGAAACCGTTCTCCAAGCGTCACCTAACACATCTGGAAAGAATGTTCAACTATCGACTGTCCAGGGGGCGCCGAATCGTTGAAAATGCATTCGCGATTCTAGCTCACCGCTACCAGTGCCTCCTAACAACCATGAGACAGAGGCCAGCGACAGTTGTGTCGATAGTACTGGCATGTATCTGCCTACATAATTTGCATTACGCAGCTCGTCACAACACAGAGATGGACTAGGAGGACACCAATCACAACCTCATTCCTGGAGTCTGGAGACTGAACAATCCTCTCGCCGGCATCTCCGGCGCACGTGGGAACAGAATGACAATGGATGCGAAATACCAGAGGCAATATCTTAGTCCCTATTATGTGTCTGAGGCTGGATCGGTGCCTTGGCAAGATGCTATGATAGGAACTATTTCGAAGTGTGAACTGTTAATGTGGCTGCTCGACTTGATATAAAATTGTGGCAAGAGAACTGTACTTTACATTGAAATGTGCTATTATCATATGTGTGTGCCTATGGATGAAATATGTAGTATTATG
This sequence comes from Branchipolynoe longqiensis, assembly GCA_030323885.1. Lineage (NCBI taxonomy): Eukaryota > Metazoa > Annelida > Polychaeta > Phyllodocida > Polynoidae > Branchipolynoe > Branchipolynoe longqiensis. Next base: position 21,033 of record JASIRB010001313.1, on the reverse strand, counting down.
GCAAATGTGATATGAAAAGAACCCTAGCTAATAATAAAGATATCTTAAATTAATTTAATTTGTTTGTTATTTCTTGTTGTTTATTATTGCTATAAGAGCTTTAGTTATAATGTTATATGAAAAGAAGCCTAGCTCATAATAATGAAATCTTAAAATAATATATTTGATTTTATTTCTTGTTGTTTATTGTTGCTATGAGAGGTTTACTGCTTAGTCCTAGTATGTAATGTGCTATTTCTCAAAACGGGGTTGTTGTTTTCGGAAAAGGGGGCCATTTATTTGGTAAATAGTTATTATTTAATTTCAGATAATTGTTACCTTCATTACAAGTGACTATCAACTAAATGGACTAAGTCATGAATGTAGATTGTAACAAACACAATTTAGTTATGGTTTCATATTTTCATTTTCAACAAGTGATAATAATAAACTATTATATGTACACAATCACAACTCTGTTCACTATCACCCTCAGAATCACTCATGATTGATATAATAATTCAATAAATACATTGTACAGAAGTTCAGTTCACAATTGACATCATAACTCAATAAATAAAATGTAGAGAAGTTCAGTTCACCGTTTACATCACAATTGAATTAACACAATGTACAGAAGTTCACTTCGCAATCACAGGCTGCACATCCAGATCATCTCCCATCCCAACAAACGTGGTACAGCTGAGATCCGAGAGTTCCGTTATGTTTCCGACACTGATAGCTGGCGTGCTGGATGCCTGTGTGCGACCCATGGTGTTCCAGTCGCTTTTGTCCCATACTTTGGCGCTGTGCCATCATCCACTTGTGTACAGAAGTTCAGTTCAGTTCAGAATCACAGAGGCTGCATATCCGGATCATGTCCCATCCGAACCAACATGGTAAAGCTGAGATCCGAGAATCCGGTTATGTTTCCAAGACTGGCATGCTGGATGGCCGTGTGCAGCCCGTAGTGTTCCAGTCAGTCATGTCCCGATGTTCAGAAAGTCCATGCCACAATCACACAGGCTGCTCCCGATCATGTGCCATCTCAGCCATTAATGTGGTAAAGCTGAGATCGGATAGTCAGGTGATGTTTCCGACACAGCTGTCTGGTGTGCTGGATGGGCATGCGGGAGCCGTGGTGCTCCAGTCTATGGGGTCCCGCACATCGAAGCTGTGCCATCGTCCACTGGTGAAAGGGCCGGGTCGGGGAGTAGTCCAGACGACTTCCAAGGGTCCCGGTTGTAATCCCTTCGGTGGGACAGGGAAAGCAAGGAAAGCAGGGAAGGGGCCTGGTAGTTGAGGCTCTGGACGAGGTGCTTGTGGTTGTGGAATCTGTTTTTCTTCTGGCGTGGCAGTTGTTGTGATTGGGAGCGTAGCCGCATCCCCAAGGCGAAACTTTCCGTGTAGAACTCTCCCAAAAGAGAGGCGTCGATTTCTTCTGCTATCGACCCCAGCCATGATCCCCAGAGCATCAGTGGTGACACTTTCTTCGGCTGCAGCATCTCGCTTAGCTGGCCCTGCAGTATTCCAGCCTCCTCCTGCTGGTCCTGCAGGTGTGACACCAATTGGTTGATGTCTGTGTTGGTGTTGGGTGTTCAGGGGGTGCCATTCCCCTTGCTTGCCGGCCGCCGGTTGCATTGCTGCTGCCGGTGCTGGTTGACTTGCCGGTGGTGGAGCCTGATCAGGTCATGTCAAATTGCCGTCATCGTCATCACCGCACGTATGTAGTAGGGTGAGAGGGGCTGGACCAGAAGTCAAAGGTCTTGCTGCTATGGCTGTAGCTGTTGCTGTGGTTGTTGCTGTCGAAGCTGGCGGGAGGGGTTGCAACCGGGACTGCAACGTTACACCAGATCTCGACAGCCCCCGCACGATGTGACTCCTGATGAATCCGGAATGCTTCTGGATGTAGATCTCCCGATCTGATAACTCCCTCGCTGTGGCACTGGACTTCAAATCGCTCAATTTCCCAACCTTTGTCCATATCGACTCTACCAGGTGAAGAGCGGTTTAGGGTCGTCCAACCCCATCTCCTTGGCATTCTCCTCCCACGCATGTCTCTTTAATGCGGTGTTCTTGTAGTCACTACGTCCTTTCACATAAATGTAGTCATGCAACCGTAACCACTCTGACATCTCGATGTGATGGTCACTTGTCAGAGGTAGATTGTCCACCTTCTTGTGCCTCACTGTTGTCTTCCCCTGTGCCAATGGGACTGCTGGAGTCGGCGTCACAACATGGGGAGGCGGTGACACGTCCAAGACAGAGTCCTCCTCAGAAGACAACCCAGAATTTGAGGGTGAGAGTGCTGGTTTCCTCCTTCCTTTGGTGGTGACCTTGTGTGTGGCGGCTTCCTTCTGAGCAACCCTCTTGGATGCTATTCTCTTCTCAGTTGGTTTGGTCATGATGAGATGTGTCCTCGTCGATGCTGGATTTGGAAATGAGCCCTCCAGCGTCACGCGGTCTTTTATACTCACAGCTTTCCGGGAGTAGTCCGGGGTGGTCTGGGGTGGTCCGGGGCTCGTCCGGAGGGGTATCTGGCCCACTCCGGGTACAATCTGTGGAAACACCTGGGAGTGGTCAGGGGTCGATCGGGGGTGGTCCAGCGTTGTCCAGGACCGATCCGGGACTACACCGTGGATACACTGGGTAGTCCGGGGGTGGTCTGGCTCAGTCCAGGGCAATCCGGCCTGTGGTCCGTGGCTAGTCCATGGCCCGTCTGGGTAGGTGTGACTGCAAGGCCAAAAACGACCAAAATAGCGATTTTAATCGGGAATGTCTGGGACAGTCTGGGCGACTGGTCCATGGGTGGTCCGGCTAAAAATCCGGGGCTCGTTCCAGATAGGTGTTACTGGGGCTTAAGGGTTACTTTCAATAGTTTTCTATGTTCAGTAATTACATAGATCCTTGGTTCCGCGCCATGGCCGTGGACTGTGGCCCGGAACCAAGCTAGGGGAAAGGGGGCCTCTGATAGTGATTGATACTGGCACTTTGATTCGCCGTGGGGGAGGCTCTGACATAATATATATATACCCACTGGCTATTCACAGAGCTGCTCTCCGAATAACAGCCACCAATACTGTTATTCGCAGAGCTGCAACCAACCAATTAACATGCATCATTTTCCTGCACATGTGAAGAGAGTCGCCATCAGGGGAGGGGGTAGCTTGGTTCCGCGTACCCGACCTGACTTTACCCGACCCGACTTTAACCGATTTGACTTTACCAGACCCGACTTTACGCAACTTTACTTTACCTGACCCAACTTCACCCGACCGTGACTTTACCGACCTGACTTCACGTGACCCAACTTTATGTGACCCGACTTTACGTGCCCTGACTTTACGCGACCTGACATTACGTGCCCCGAATTTACGTGCCCCGACTTTACGCGACCTGACTTTATGCGACCTGACTTTACCCGACTTGACTTCACCCAACATGCCTTTACCCGACCTGACTTCACCCGACCCGACTCCCTCTTTACCCGACCCTACTTTACCCGACGTGACTTTGCCCGACTTGACTTTTCCCGACTTGACTTTACCCATCCCGACTATACATGACCCCCTAGGAGGATGAGGAATCTGATGAAGATGAGGAAGTTTGGGATTGTAAGATTTGGTCGTAATGCTCGCATTACGTTTGATGTGTGGAGAGGAAGAGACCCTCCCCCCACCTGCCGCCGTCGTGCAGCATTCGCACCTCCCCTGCCACCCGCCTCTCAGCTTTCTACCTCGCCCTCCCCTCGGCCCGCCTCTTTCTCACCGCCCCCGCCCTCGCCGTCCCTTCGTCCCTTATAAGGCCGCCCGCCGGCCTCCCTCAGTCACTCGCCTTCCTGCCGTCCTCCATTTTCCTATTTGGCTCTCCAACTTCACCTCGGACCGCTCCATCACCTCGGACCGCCCCGCACTATGCCCGGACACGGAAAAGGCAAAGGACGGAAGGGCTCCCGGACGAGCGCCCCCGCCATGCCAGGGCCCTCCTCGGGCTCGCCAGGATACGTCTCACCTGCCTCAGCCTCGGCGTCTCCTCCGGCGTCCACGGACCGACCCTCGGTCACCGAAGCAAAGCTCCTGAATGCCATACGGCAGCTCACCAGCCGGATGGACGCCCTCAAGTCCGGGTGCGCCCAGGGACCGCCGGAGACGCCCCCGCCCGCACCGAGGCGGAGAGCCGCCTACGCCACGCCGCCCGTCCCAGCACCTCGGGCGAACGTCTCTGGGGGGGAGTGCCCTCCCCCGCCACCTCAACCGACGCTCCCGGGGGCCGTGCACCCCCAATACGAGCGCTACAGCCGCCTCGCCACGCAGCCCTCGGCCGCCCCGCCCCCGGCGTACCTCCAGGATGTCGTCGAGCACTCCCCGGCATCTGCGGCCGACGCCGTCCGCGCGATCCTGGCATCCGCCGAGGCGCAGCGAGGCGCAGCACTCGGTCAGGCGACAAGGTATTTCCCCCGAGTACCTTTTCCCCTCTGACCTGGTGGAGAGGGGCCCAGAGCGGAAGCCCGTGAAGAGGGGCGAGGCTACCAAGGACGAAAATAGCCTCGCCCTCGTCACCCTCATCAGCCACCCGAGCTTCCCCGCTCACTCCATACCAGGCCTCCTTCACCACACCCTCACCGTGCTCAGGGACAACCTAGTGTATCCCTGGCCTACCGTCCGCAACTACTCTGAAACCATCTTCATGTGGGTCGCGGACGGGAGGCTCCCCCACGGGTGGCACGACCCAGTTGCGCTCAGCCTGGTGAGGGTGGATTCCCTCACCGTGCCCGCCCACCAAGCTGCCGCCACACCCGCCCGAGCCGCAGACCCAGCACGACCCCGGCCCCAGCCCCGCGCCCAAGCAGACACCCGGGTGCCGTACAGTAGGGACCTCCACGGCGCCCCTTGCAACGCCTGGAACAGGAACCCCACCTCCTGCACCCAAGCCATGCCGGGGGAGGCCCACGGCCAAGGGGGCGCCCGGCAGCACCACACGTGCGCGTACTGCGCAAACGTGCGCAAGGTCCTCACCATGCACAGTGAGGACGTGTGCATGGCCAAGCTTGCATGTTAGCGCGCGACCCCCGCCACCTCGGCGGATTTTTAGTCCGCCGGTGCCCCCCGGCCGGCCCGGAGGTCCTTAACCGGCCCACCCATCAACCCAAGAAAGCCGACAACCCCACCAGCACCAGCACCACCACTACCGCCAGCCCTAACAGCCCTCACGATATCGCCCCCGGCCCCCAGCCGGACAACCACCGGCCAGCCCGGAGCACCATCAACTCCCCAGGAGTGCGGCCCAAGCACCACCTCGGCGGCGACGCCCAGCGCCACCACCTCAGCCGGGGACCACCACCCGCCACTAAGGGTCTCAATGCCTCCCGCCACCAGTCGATCACCATCGACCCCGACCCCCACATCATCCCCGGCGACACCGCCTTTCTCTGCCCTCCCGACCCTCCCCCCTTCCGCCCTATCCCCAACCCCCCCGACCCTCCCCTGCCCACTCCCCCCCGCCACCCCGCAGGACTTCGCTGCCCCCCTCTCCCGTCCCCACCGCACCTCCTCACCCTCCCCCCCCCCGCCACGGCCCACACCCTCGACGAGCCCACCTCCAGTTTGGGATTGTAAGATTTGTAGTATAATCCCCTAATGTATACACTATATTTAGTTTTGATTGATTGGTGGTTGCTTTACGCCATGTAGGCAGCATAGGCCATATTCACGGCGAGAACTGTTTGTTTTTAATTCAGACCAGCGCTTTTACATGCAAAAGCATACAATCAATTATGTGTCAACAAACACTTATGAATTTTAAAAGCTCACAATCATATAATCTGTGGTCAAGATAAATAAAATAGATGAAAGAATTAATTAATTGTTTTGTTGTTTGTTCAAATTTGTATTCCTGTTGAATAACATTGTATTCCTGTTGAATAACATCCGTCCTGATATGACCTTAGATGTTGCTAGGACGTAAAACAACAACAAACAAACAAACAAACAACTTTTGTCAGAACCAAGGCGCTGGTCTTCCGGCCTTAACAATTTTAGTGGATATTAACTATTTATGGATGAGATGATAAGATGGTATGAACAATATAGACAATAGTAGGTTAAAATCAGGCATTACAAATATAGTGTTGATCTTATTTTGCACATGTAGACTGCAGAATAGACTGTGAGGAGACATTAATATAATATAATGATAATTGATTAAAACGTCCAGTGTATATTGTTGCCATAACTAGAATGTATGCACCTTTTGAAGTGTCAAATTCTATAGGTGTCTATTATAATTATTGCAACATTCGATAAGATTTTAGACTAAAATAACCCTATTTCCATGATTACCCTGCCCTGATGCAGAGAATTGATTTCAGCATCTCCATGTTTCCTTCAAACTGCTTGTAACAGTAACTCTGATTGAATAGTCTCAGGACATGTAGCTGGACACCAGTGCAAGTGGCTAGAGACTCGAAGAGTTTAAATATGTACATTATGCTAACTAATCAGTATCATAACAAAACAGAAAAAGTTTAATAACAGTGAACAGAAGTAAATTAATTTGATATCTTAATATGGAGGAATGCAAATTCCCATGATTTTCTAACACTTTATCAATAATATTCCAGATTCCAACTGCAATGTGATGCAAGAACACATGTAATTTGTCAGAAGATTTTTCATCGAAGCAAACAAACTTTCTTTATTCAGAATAACTTAGCTAAAGACATGATGTGTGATACTTACTCATAAGGTTGATCAACAGTTACTTTGCAGGGAAATATTATAACGCGTACAGCACGACCAAAATACCTTACTGGTAGGTGAGTGGGTTCAGCTATACTAGGAGGTATTTGAACTGAACAAAGAAAGAGAAAAACAAAGTTAACAGCAAAGTGTTTAAAGGCAATGTAGTTAAAACTTATATAATATGTACCTTTATGTGCCTTTTAACAATTGTTCACAACATTTATTCACAACATTATTGATCGATTGCTGATGGTTTAACATTGTGTCAGCAGCAAGTGTCATATTCATAGTGAAAACGCTAGTGGGATCGATTCTGTTAGCTTTGTCAACCACATTCAGATGCCTACATTCACATTTACACAAAATTCTGAAACGGTCCAACCCACATCAACTTATGACAAAAACCATCTCCGATGCAATTCTGAAGTGGGCACACTTGTGTCAACTGACTGCGAAAATGAACACAAAATATAACCAAAATAACAGGGGGCGATATATAGGCTATATGATTTTAGGAACTCTTAAGATTTGTTTGTACTTTACATTGGAAAACAGGTGTCGTCTTTATGTGGATATAAAATATGCTACCTGCGAAATATACTGGTATACCCTATTTAGCGCTAACCTGTTTAAAGCTGATTCACGATAGCACGATTTAATATATGGGATTCAAACCTGGGTTCTTTCCACTGCTCAAAGCCAGACACATGCTCTATGCATTGTTTGTTTGTTGTTGCTTTACATCCTAGGAACATCTAAGGTCACTGTACTCTACTCTACTTTGCGTCCGGTCTCTAGGCACAGTGTTCCCTTTGTTTACCTCACCCCATCCGATGACTAGAGCAAGTAGATAAGAACTGTGTTAGGACATGCTAGATTAAGTTGTGGAATATAATAGATATGAGGACCTTTCAGTTTGCATGAGTCTCTCGTCAGATGGTGACTCATGCCGGTCTCTGTAATGCTTTGGTTGAATAGAAGCACACACACAGCCTAGGTGTGTGGTGGGGTGTAGGTGTGTGGTGGGGCTGTAGTTGTGTGGTGAGGGTTTAGGGATGTGGTGGGGGTGTAGGTGTGTGGTGTGTGTGTGGTGGTGTAGGTGTGTGGTGGGGTGTAGGTGTGTGGTGGGGGATTAGGGATGCTAAAGATTGTGAGGTGCCACTCTGCAAGACAACCCTACACCTCCACCACAAACCACCTACACACACACCGTCAACCCCCACCACACACACCTACACCCCCACCACATCCCTAAGCCCCCACCACACACCCCTAAATCCCCACACACCTACAACACCAAACACACACCTACACCCCACCACACACCTAAGCTGTCACCACACACCTACACCCCCACACATCTACACCCCAGCACACACCTACACACCACACACCTACACCACCAAACAGATACCATACACCTACACCCCACCACATCCCTAAACCCCCACCACACACCTACACCCCACCACACATCTACACCCCCCCCACACACCTACATCACATCCCTAAACCCTCACCACTCATCTACACCCCACCACACACCCACCCCCACCACACACATACACCCCCACCATACACCTACACCTACACCACACACACACCACAGCCCTACATCCCCACCACACCCCAAAACCCTCACCACACACCTACACCCCCACCACACAACCACTACACACCTACACCCCCACCACACACCCACACCACACCCCTACACCCCACCACACATACACCACACACTACACCCCCTCACACCCATGCACCCCCGCACACACACACCACACATACACCACATCCCTAAACCCTCACCACACACCTACACCCCCACCACACACTACACCCCGACAAACACACACACAACCTACCACCCTCACCACACACCTACACCCTCACCACACACCTACACCCCCACCACACACATACACCCCCTACACCACACCACACACACCTAAACCCCCAATCCCTACAACCCCACCACACACCTACACCCCCACCACACACACCTACACCCCCACCACACACCTACACCACCACATCCCTAAACCCCCACCACACACCTACACCCCCACCACACACCTACCACATCCCTAAACCCCCACCACACACCTACCCCCCACCACACACCTACACCCCACCATAAACCACACACCACCTACACCCCACCACACACCTACACCCTCACCACACACCTACACCCCCCCACACACCTAAACCCCCACACACACCTACACCACATCCCTAAACCCTCACCGACACCTACACCCCCACCACACACCTCACCCCACCACCACAACTACACCCCCACACACACCTACAACCCCACAACCACACCTACACCCCACCACACACCCTACACCCTCACCACACCCTAAACCCTCACCACACACCTACACCCCAACCACACACCTACACCCCCACCACATCCCTAAACCCCCACAAACCTACACCCACCACACCCCTAAACCCTCACCACACACCCAACACACACCTACACCCCCATCACCCACATACCTTACACCCCCACCACCCACCAACACGACGAACACACACACATACACCCTTCTATCCAACCATGATCGCCGACTTGGACCGGGAACGGGTGCTGCCACCTAGTGTATAGCGAGAGAACTGGCTCATGAAAGCTCCCCATTATAATATAATGAAATCAGAGGATAGGTAGCATGCATCCCCAAAAGAAGAAATACTTGAAACTGATGGACGTCATACCAATTGTATGTACTTAAAGTTTGCATCGCTTAATAAAGGGATACTTTGTTTTGTTAAATACTGAACACAATAGATCTGCCAGCACCCAGCTAAATGTATCTGATTCGGTCTCCTTCAGATCAGGAGGGGCCACATTCGCTCATATTATGTATTTTGTGAAGATGGAGAAGTAATGCTTACCCTCTGCACAAACTGATAGACATATTAGCAGGAGGATGAGAAATAACTTGAACAATGACACTGTCATTCCCACAGTCATAGTCCTAGTCCTTTGGTGATGATTCAACAAGGAGCATTACAGGGACTGTGCAGTTACTCAATTCTCTGATTACGAAAGTATCTGTAGCTGAAATAGTAAACTCACCTCAATATACATATATACTATATATACAGTTGTCCCCTTGGAAACAGAATAACAAAAGACAGGAGTGGTTGAGAAAGAGTATATATTCTCTGGCGGGAATATATTATTGCCCACCTACAATTTTAAATCCGTCCTGCTGAGCGGGAGCGGCAGTGGTAGTGACCAGACGCAGCTGGTATCATGCAGTCATGAGCCACTCACAGGTGGCAGTGCAGTGGAGAATGAAGGAACTAATCTAGGCATATGAGGTTGGTAGTACTAGCTCAATGAGATTAGGGTATAGACTAAGTAAAGGGAGAGAACTGCTATGGGGTAGTGTCCTTGTTTATATTCCCATAAAAACAACTTTAAAAAACCAACTACTAACAGTTAAGATGACAAGGCTACTAGCAAATTGAGACAATTTCTGTTCAGCAATGAAAACAAGCCACAATCTGACTTACTCGTTATGGACCAAATAAACCATCATACAAAAAAAGAAGAAAAAAGAAAAGACAGGCATATCTGTATACATATATACAGGAGGGAGGGTGGGGGTGGGCGTATTAGATATGATACTGAAGTGATTGCAGACACCTGCACTTCAATGTCCATGTTATTTAATCACAGCTTTCTGCACATATTCTTTGGCTAACACAACGTTTAAGGATAGGAGATATACCTCGGACATCTTGCTATTGTTTATTTAACAACTTAAAATTGTATGGATAGTGGTCTTCTAATGAACCCATCACAATATTAATAAAATATTGGACATTTCTGATTGCTGATATTGCGATGGACAAATTCGAGTCATTAAACTCTGATAAAAGGGACATCGTGGGTATTATTACCTATACTATAAGAATATTATTACCTATACTATAAGAATAATAAATGTTAAGACAACGAATTCATCTGAAATTATAACGACTAAAATTGTGTTAATGGTAATGCTCTTTATCCATGGTATCTGTCCCAGAGACGAAAGTTTAATTTACACGATAGCATGGGTAAATCAAATCACCATGTTTTCTTTCAGCTTCAGTTACAATATTCATGATACTAACTATCCCATTGATATTTTGAGCATAGCTTGCATTGCTATTGAAATAATTCGATTACAAAAATGTGTTTGTCGTGTTCATTTTGTGACAAACGTTCCAACAATCATACAATCAGTCTACTTTCTAAATCCCCTTGAACCGTTTTAAATATATATCTTTGTTTAGGACATTTTGATTTGACATGGTAACTTCATTTTCTTCAATGCAAATCAAGACGTTCAGTGGTGTCTGTGTCCTGCGTGTGACACTTTTTATAACCAGTAGCGCATTTTATAACCAGTAGCGCATTTTATAGCGCATTTTATAACCAGTAGCGCATTTTACTATGTATATATGTATATAATATATATATAATCTTACTACGAGACAATAATAATAACAAAACAACAGATTGGGCTGGAGAACTTTATCCTGGCAAGGTAAATGGCCCTTGCCTAATCACAATTTTAGATATGGCGAAGTGGGAGGCGGAGCGCCGTGTGCGCGACAATATACAGGCATAGGTGGCGCCACCGCCGTTGTAGGCCCACACCAAATCCATGGCGCCAATGAAAGTAGACTGATAATTTAATAATTAACTAATTCTGTGTTGGTTCCTACACTGTGTCATTATATATATATATATATATATATATATATATATAACATATTATTTAATTTATAATCTTAATATGAGACAATACTAATAACAAAACAACAGATTGGGATGAGATCAATCGTTAATCACCTGCTAATTTGGTAGCAACCCTCATGTCATTTAGAATTCGAATTGTTAATGGAGTCTTTAAATATATGCAAACACTGCGTTGCTTGCCCAGTCACCCATATGCTTAATTTCCTCCAGGGTAGCACCACAATTAGGCAAGTAAGTGCAGCCGCTCTTCTTAGAGAATGTGATGATATCAAATCGGTTTCAAAACCTGCTTTACTTGCGAACAATTTCAACATACCCTGATAGGCATGTGATGATATCAAATCGGTTTCAAAACCTGCTTTACTTGCGAACAATTTCAACATACCCTGATAGGCAACGTAAGTGAGGGGTTCATATTTTGCTACTCCTGTAGGAATCAGGAAGGCTGGGCTATCCGGATTAGCTGGTACCTCTCGGAAGTGTTTCTCTGTCCAATGTACCGCACATAATAGTGTTTCAGGACATCTACTTATGGGGACTTGTAGTACTCTTTCACTGAACTGAACTGGATAGACTACATCACGGTTCCGACTGCGCATGCGCTGAAAACGGCCGTGGGAGCAAAGCAAAGGCATACGGCCATTGACTTTGCCTATACGCGCATTGAAAAATGTCAGTTTTATTCAAAATTAATAGAAATCCAGAACCCTAACCTTATGATTCTAATATAATCTTGTTGTTAAACATGTTTTCTATATGTGTTCCAAGCAGTTTGTCTCTAGGTGGTGTGGTTTTATCAATATTTTACTTTTTCTGCATGGAGATTGCTCACTTACATTGACAATGCATTGAGTACCCTGGCTATGGCTCGAACACTAGTCTGAGTGCCTAGATCTTTCTAAATCTAAATGCACATGGCATAAGATGTGCTGATTATATTGATGTAAATCCAATGCTGGATAAAAGATTAATATCTTAATTTATTATATATATTTTTTTAGTTAGTATTCTATGTTTCAAACTAGAGCTGAGATGAGCTGAAACTAGCACATTTCATAGCTGCACCCAGTGTATTAGCATGTGCCATGTGCTTTTGGGGGGGTTGTTTTGCTCTGATGCATCCCACAATGCACCGCGCCGCTGGAACCGTGATGTAGTCTATCGTTTAGGCTTAAATACACTAACATCCCCCATGGGAATATTTTAAAATCCTTCCTTCTAAGGACTGATTCTGATTCTGTCACCAGTGATTTTCGTAACAACCCATGGAAGCTGCAAAGCACAGCTGTCATCATCATCATCATCATGCTGTCGGTCGCGATGCGACAAAGACTGCTTTCATTACTTGACTGCCGCTATCCATTTAGCTCTCTGCTGTGAGAGTTGCGTCCATGAGTCGGTCTTTACATTTCATGAAAGCTGCCTGCAAAAGTGTTGAAGTGCTGCTGGCTTTTGCAAGTTACCAGCGGCACTCTCTCGGGGAGCAAATAGAGGTTTCACACCGGCAAGAACATGTCAAGACAGGCGCAAAACTATTTGTCCCTGCAGTGGCTGGTCGGGAGATGTTGGGAGTTCCATACATCAACCGCCCTTAATGCTGCCACAGTGACATGGTTTTCTGTTTAGGGTTTGCTCCCTTAGCCTTCGGTTCTGTCAAGGACCTGTACCACAAGGCAGTGGTTTACAACTCCCTGAGCTATTGCTATACCTGCAATACCTGCATACAAAATTACAGCTGTACCGTAATATGAACAAACTAACCAGGCCCCTTACTCCTGTAGAATCTTAGTAATAATTCAACTTACTATGTAAGTCTAGCATCACTGCATATGCTTGCCTCATCTTACGAATACCGTGAACCAGCGAGCATGGGAGAGACTTTGTGGCTAAATTAGTTCATTATTCCCCCATAAATCTCTATCAATCTCAATAATTATGATATGCAGTCTCTGTCGATCAGTAGTGATTCGGGGGCAGGTGTACACGAGGGTAGCAGTTCAATCGCGTGTCGTGAGGATTTAGGTCTGGCTGGGCGCGGGGGTTCTGTGGGAGGTATGCCGCTGGAGTATTCGCCGTGGGGGAGTTCAGCTGTCCGTTCTGTGGGGACGGGAGCTGGACGTGCAGGTCCCCGGGATCCCTGTTATAGGGAGAGTTCCCCGACTTTGGAGACAGGGTTCGTAGCCGATGACTCGTTGACGTTCGCGTTGAGGCATGATTTGGTTATGGGTCGTACGGTTCCTGGGTCGCAGTCGGAGGTGGAGCGTCAAGAGGGGATGCGCATCCGCCGACTGCGAGCTTGGAAGCGGGTCCAGTTTGATCGGATGGCAGAGGAGAGGCGGTCGTTGGATGAGTTGAGAGTCTCCAATGCTGCCGCTTTTGCGCGCGAATTAGCGGAGCTAAGCGCGGCGCGGCGTGTTTCCGCTGAAGAGGTGAGATCCAATCGGGTGTTGGTAGATGAGCAGCAAGCTGCGTTTAATAAACAGACGGAGGACTTATCTATGCGGGAGGCGCTGAGTGGGCATTTACAAGGGGAGAATCAGAGATGTGAACGGTTGCTAGCTGCCGAGAGGTGTAGCATTAATTCTGCTCTGGGGGTTCTTGTAAGTGAGCGCGCAGCTTTTCAGGCTGAGAAACTGGCGTTTCAACGCAGTTTGGAGCTTGGAGAGAGTAATGTGGGGGTAACTGAGTCTACACGGTTAGATAACTACGAGACGCAGTTGCCAGTGCATACTGCGCGCCCGGGTTCCGCGGGTGGCTCACCACGTTCACCGGCGCCCTCTAAGGGGGGCGGCGGGGGAGGTGGGGGTCCTAGGGAGCCGGAGCCCTACAGTGAAGATGGTACCTCTAAGGGGGGGGCGTCTGGGCAACATCTGAGAGGTGTTGTGCAGGACTCCGTCTCCGTGGGTAATACTCATGAAGAGGTACAGAGTGAGAGGATTCCTGACCCGGTGGGTATGGGGGGTGACGCAGTTCCGATTGCGTCATTGCCTGGACTGCCAGTAGGTCGCCAGTACTCAGTGGAAGAGATGTGGTTGTTCCGTCATCATCCTGCAATAATGGATGTGATTCGGGAGCCTGCTTCGATTGGGGGTGGGCAGGTTGGGAGTCGTGTAATCGGGATACGTTAGAGCTGGATGAGAATGTTCTGCGGCATCCCGTGGCGGGTTCTGCGCGTATTCCAACGCTACGTCCTAAGCCATTTACAGGTATTAAGCAGGAGTGGAATATCTGGTGGCGGGACTTTACGTTGGATATGCGGTCAAACATGTGGGATGAGAGGGTAGCTCTCATTCAACTGTTGCCTCTGTTGAGGGGGGGGCCGGCGCAGGACTGTGTGGACGCGTGGAGGCGTCATGGGTTGACGACGATGAGGGAGGTACTTCCTATCATCTCGTATAAGTTCCGACCAGTGGACCCCATGGCGCGTTGGTATCAGTGGAAGAAACGCGTCCAAACTGCCCGTGATGGATCGTACCGCGCGTACGGTCTGCAGCTCCAGGTTGATGGGCGGGAGGCTGCTAGGGATACTGGAATGAGTGAGCGTGCGATCGAGACTAAGATAGTCGAGCGTTTCGTGTGCTCACTCATAGATCCAGGTGAGCAGCGTGCCGCCTATGACCGGTGGCGTCCGGGCAAGTCGTCTCGGGAGGAGATGTTTGAGGTGGTCGACGATTACTGCGCCAAGGCACTGCGTGCTGGGCGGTCGACTGCGGTGGAGGCTATTCGACTATCAGATGAGTCGGATAGTGAGTTCGAGGTTGAGGTGGCTGCGTATAGCGCGCCACGTGATCCTCGGTGTAATGGCGGTGGTGGTTACTCTCGGGGAAATTCTGGGGGGAGCTATCGCAGTGGTAATTCCTATCGGGGTTCGTCTGGAGGTGGCTATCGGGATGGTGGCAATTTCAGGGCGAGCTCTGGGGGGGGTTATCAACCGCCACCTATCACGAAATCGGTGGTCCAAGGGTGGATTCGTGAGGTGATAGGGGAGCAGAAATCTGCGGCGCAGGTGGCAACAGGTGGGTCTAACTCATCTGGGTTATCTGCGCGCAGGCGCGTAGCTAAGAAAGATACGCGTGCTCGTGATCATGAATGTGGTCGTTGCTTTGCTTTCGGACATTGGCCTATACAATGTACTGGAGTAAAACGTACTCTCGAGGAGGCTGTGATAGCCGGTGATCGCGAGGGTAGGGACAACTCGGGTGTTGATGGGGCAAGGTTGGCGCGTCTCCGTAAAGACAGGGACGTGAAGGCCAAGCCTAATTTAAACGCCTAGGGTTGGACCGTTTGGGCGCAGGCCCAACCCAATTGGTAAGCCCGGATACCGCCAAAGCGGATGGGGTGTTGACTATCAAGGAAGCCGGTGTGCGGTCTGATGCTAGCGCGGGACCGCCGGTGATCGCCCCTGGTGACACGATCCCAGTGGAGTCGGTATTGTGGGATGGCATGAAGCAGATAGCGCGTTGCGTTTCTGCTTTGGCTCCCGCACCTTTGGACGACTGTATGCAATTTATAGTGCAGCGTCAGGGGTGCGACCTGTCTCACCCTTGTGGTAAACGCTTATTCGTGGATTCCACTTTCTGGTCTTTTGACGGAAAACGGTGGTATGTGAGAGTGTGTGTTAGAGGGGTTATCGGGTATTTTTTAATAGACAGTGGGGCTGCGGTCACATGTGTTGGACGAAAATTCTTCGATAAGCTGGACGGTGATAAGGTGTTTTTCGATAATAGCGTGAAGCCTGTCACTGTCACCGGGGCACCACTCAAGCAGTACGGACAAGCCATACTATCTCTGGAGATCGGGGGGAAAATATTTCATTATGCCCCTACTGTTTCCGATATTTCAGAGGATGGTATTTTTGGTGCGGAATTTTTGGAGTATTATGGTTGTGAGCTGCGGCAGGCAGGCAGCCTATTTCTTCGATATCCGTATCAACTGACGGTGCAGTGTTAATTACGTCGCGATAGTCAGACTGTGTCTGCTGTCGCGCAAGATATTCGCATTGCTCCGATGACCGGTTGTGATGTGAAAATTACAGCTGTGGGAGTTGACGGTGATCACCAGAGCCTATTTGAGCCGATGGTCTCAGAGTTGCATGAGCTGGGATTAGTAGGTCAGAATATGCTGGTGTGGAGTCCTGTTGACTCGGTTGTACCGTTGTTTAATCCGAATCGTTATGCGGTTAGATTACGGAGGGGTACAACTGTCGGGTTGTTGGGTGAGGCTACTGACTTTGGTGATGTTCATGGTGAATACGCTAAGGCGGTGTTGTCTAAACAATCTGGGGTAAACATTGCTCGCGGTGACGAGGTCACTGAGTCAGCTGGTGGCGCAGTTGACCCAGTGGATGGGGTCAGCGCGGGGCGGTGTGGTTCGGTCAGCTGTTCGCAGTTACTGGGTAATTGGGGCAGTGGTTGGCCTGGACTGCGTGTCGCGCGGGCGGCGCAGTTGGATTGCTCCTCTAGTGTTGTGAGTAGTAGAGGGGAAGTGGGCGTTGCTGCGTTGGGGGCGGTGGCCGATGTGGTTACCTTTGGTACGACGGAGGAGTGCGTGGCACCTTCTGTGGTATCTCGGACCCTCGATGGGAGCTTGCCTGCCCATCTTATACCTTTAGCTATGGGGTGTGAGGTGGTTGATGAGTCTGACCGCTCTCGGGTAGTTGAATTTCTGGGTAGAAATATCCAGGTTTTCGCAGTGCCTGGTGAGACGTTAGGCTGGACGGAGGTGGTGAAGCATGGCATTGATGTCGGTGAGTCTGCTGCTTTTAGGATTCCCTATCGGCGTTTCGTGCATTCGAAAAAAGAAGCACTGGAGACGGTGCTGCATAAGCTGCTGGATAGTGGAGTGATTAGGAGTAGCGATTCACCGTGGAGTTCACCTGTCCATTTAGTCAAGAAAAAAGATGGTTCAATCCGTTTTTGCATTGACTATAAAAAACTCAATACTGTGACGCGGAAGAATGCTTACCCATTACCGCGCATAGATGAGTCGCTCGAGAGTTTAGGGGGTAATGAGTGGTTTTGCACTCTGGATCTGCAATCTGGGTATCATCAGGTTGCTATGGATCCGGGGGATATTGCTAAGACTGCTTTTAGTACTCACTTAGGCTTATTTGAGTGGAACGTGATGCCGTTTGTGTTGTGTAATGCTCCAGCCACGTTCGAAAAGATGATGACGGATATGCTAGCGGGTCTTCAGTGGAAGATCTGTTTGGTGTATTTGGATGATATCATTGTCTTTGGTCGGACACTGACCGAATGTCAAGAGAGACTTCAAGCAGTGTTCGATCGTTTACGTTCCTATGGTCTGAGACTCAAAGCTTCAAAGTGTAGGCTTTTTAGGCGTGAGACGCAGTACCTGGGGCGTGTAGTTTCTGCGAGGGGGATTAAGGCGGATCCGGAAAAACTCTCTGCAATTGCGGGGTGGCCCAGACCTGAGGATCTGAAGGAAGTGAGATCATTCCTTGGGTTTGTGTCATACTATCGCGATTTCATTGCTGATTTTGCGCGGTTAGCTGTGCCTTTGCAGGACTTGGTCGTTACCGCGAGGAAAATAAAATTTGTGTGGGGCGACGCTCAGGAGGCGGCATTTCTGGGCTTGAAACGTGCCTTTACTCAGACCCAGTGCTGCGATATCCGCGGGCAGTGGGGCGGTTCATTCTGGACACTGATGCGTCAGGGTTTGCTATCTCGGGCGTATTGAGTCAGGTGCAGGATGGAGTAGAGGTCCCGTTGTCTTTTGCAAGTAACAAACTTAATAAAGCGCAGCGGATTTACTGCACGACGAAGCGAGAGTTGATGGCTATCGTCGTGTATAGCAGGAAGTGGAAACATTTTCTGATAGGGTCGGATTTTATTATCCGGACTGATCATCATTCTCTTCGTTGGTTGTTGAATTTCAAGGAGGCGGAGGGGATGATGGGGCGTTGGTTGGCCACGCTGTCTGAATACGGTGTGACGAATGAGCACATTGTGTACAGAAAAGGAGTGGATCATATCAACGCGGATAGTCTGAGTAGAATTCCGGTGCGTAAGTGCGGCCGGGGTGAGTGCACAGACTGTGGCGCGCATAATTGTGTACTCGCAGCAATTGCTGCGATGCGTCTGGCGGACATAGATGATGATGAACTTTGGACGTTATCAGAGGTTCGTTTGGCGCAGCGCCAAGATCCCTCCATACTGCGTGTGATCAGGTGGTTGGAGGAGGGCCGCTCGAAGCCTCTGCGTGACAAGCTGGCGGTGGAGAATGCAGAGACTCGTAAGATTATAAATCAATGGGATCTGTTAGAACTGCGTGAGGGTGTGCTCTGCAGGTGGAAGGTAGTGGGTGAAGACCTACGCAGTCGCCTGCAGATCGTCGTGCCGTTTGCATTGCGGGATGATGTGTTGTTGTTTTGTCATGGGCATTCTACAGCTACGCACTTTGGACGTGTTCGCTCCACCAAGCGTTTAGCTTGGCGGTTCTATTGGCCTGGCATGACGTCTGATATTAGGCGGTGGGTACGCACTTGCCATAAGTGTCAGGTGGTTAAGCAAGGTGATGGGATCGCTAAGTTACCGTTGACTCAGGAATTGTCTGGGCATCGGTGGCGCCGTCTAGCGTGTGACTTTGTGTCCGGGTTTAAGACGACGTCTAGGGGGAATGTGGTGATGATGGTAGTCCAAGACTATTACACTAAGTACGTGCAAGTGTACCCCTTAAAAGATCACACTGCACCCACTGCAGCGCAGGCGTTGGTGGATAACTGGGTTTTGGTATTCGGTGCCCCGATGCGGATCCATTCGGATCAAGGACGGGAATTTGAGTCCACACTGTTCCAGTCCATGTTGCGCTTGTTGGGCGTTAAGGAAACGCGTACGAACCCGTACTGTCCTCAATCGGATGGTATGGTAGAACGTTTTAATAAGACGTTAATATCTGCGTTGGCTTGTACCGTGAATGACTTTCAGGATGATTGGGATTTACAGGTCAAGTTTGTGGCACACGCATATAACTGTACGGAGCACGCATCTACGGGTGTGACTCCGAACAGGTTACTATTTGGGGAGGAGCTCCGGCTGGCAGCAGATCTGCAGTTTGGGGTGGTGAATCGTCAAGTAGATCGACCTTGTGAGATCGTGCTTGTAAGATGGTTGGAGCATTGCTTTCACCACGCGTATAGCGCAGTTCGCGATGCTTTAGGTCGAGCGGCGGTTCGTCAGAAATCTGACTACGGGCCTGCTGCGTGGCGCCAGTTCAAGGTGGGGGACCGGGTGGTGCGGTATCATGCGCCGCTAGCTCGAGTCAAACTCGCGAAGAATTGGGATGGTCCCTTTACTGTAACAGAAGTTGTCTCTGACACCACAGTTATTTTAAAGGGCAAGGATGGTAAATACCGTAAATCTAACGTTAGACGTCTTAAGCTTTACACCGAGCAGATGTCTAGAAACGCTGGACCATCCTCCTGGCTAGATGCACATGTAGGGGACGAGCCCGCACCTGCGAGGGTGGAGGCTGGCACTATAGATGTGGTTAGTCAGAAGAAAGTACCTGGGCTTTCAGTTACTGCGGGGGAGGCTATGCGCCCTAGGCGGCATAGGCCTGATAAACGGTAAAATAAACGTCGGCGTCGTTCTAGATCAGTGTCTGATGTCGATAGTTTGGTTTCTGTACGCAGTAGCTCGGGTAGTGACAGCGACTTTGTACCGGTTGGACAGGGGTCTGATGTACGTTCAGATGCACCGCCTGTGCGGCGATCTGAGCGTTTGGCATTACGACGCAGATAACTGGTATGGGGTGGGGTAGTAGGTATTAGGCTACTCCACCCTGGTGTTGTCTGGTCTCCAGGGGTTGGTTGTACATGGGATACGCTGATCCCTGTCACACAACGAGTAACGCAGTATATATGTTCAGTTAAACTTTGCTACGCAGTTATTTGAGAATGGTGGGGAAAGACCGGGGGCCCCGGGGGCGCCAATAAATGGGCGCAGTTACTACTGTTCTGCGTAATGCCTTTGCCTAAGCCGTGTGTTTATTATCTGCTGTTTCTTGTCTAACGCGTTGGTTATTGTTGACGGGGCGTACTGCGTTTAACTGCTATGACCGAGGGAGTGTTGGTGTTCACTGCGGGCATGGGGTGTGTAACTGGTGTGACTGTTTGGTTAGGCGTAACTGGGTCGCTTATAGCATGTGCGTGTAACCGGGCGGGTGGGTCGCTGGCGCTACGCAGTACGTTTTGTTGTTTGGTGGGTACTGCGTGAGGGCCGGGGATCTGTCGCCGGGGGTGGCTCAGTATTGTGCACTAGCTGGCGGGCGGGCTTTGTGGTTGAGCTAATTAGGTCACCCTATTATTCTGCGGTTGGGGTTTCTCCGTTGCCACGTGGTGCGGTGACGTCAGCGGTACTGCGGGGGGGACGGGGAATGCCGCCGTCGGGTGGTTTGGTTTGGTTCCTATGTAGGTCACGCTAGCTGCACCGGTGGCGCACCTGGTGTGTTGCGGCAGAGCCAATCATTCTCTGGTTGGTACGCCGACTGGACTCTGCGGTTCTGCGAGAGAGGACGTGGAGC
>JASIRB010003122.1:0-83178 GCA_030323885.1 Branchipolynoe longqiensis | reverse complement strand
ATGAAGCGATGTCCTCCAATTAATGGCCATCTTTTCATCCAAATTCAATGGTCCCGGGGGTTTCAATCCCGATAGAGCCATATTCAAGAGTTCAACCCGTAATATCTGACACCATGTAAAAGACGTGTTAACACCGTGAGTTCTGTAATGTAACTGTTTATTTACAACCTCTTGTCCTGATGTCATCAGTCCTGATCCGGCCTGACCTATGACCTCAGATCCATATATTACACCACCTTCTCTTTCGGACAAGGCAGAGCTGAGGCAATGCACAAAATCAGACCTCATTGGATGCTTCGATAAGGTGATTACAGCTTCGGATTATGACACACATGCAAAAACTTTAGATGGATCTGTCATAGTCAACATGCTGCTTCCCAAATCCTGCTCAACATTTGGTGACTATTCAGAACAAAGTCTTCATACCTTACCTGATCAGGAACTTGGAAGCCACAAAATGCCTAGATGTGGTGTGGGATCGATACATCCGTAACAGCTTGAAGGGTTCAGTAAAACAGAAAAGGGGCTCAGGAAACCACATTATTGTCAAAAGCTCCACACCAATTTCAAAGAACTGGTAAAGTTTCCTTTGCATTGATGAAAATAAATGCTAGCTATATCAGAACCTTTCGCAATGCATGTCCAAGTTATCCACTGAAGGGAAGGAGGTGAATAGCACAGAAGACATAAATGTGGTGTCGTCATATGACTGTGACATAGGACCTGACCTGGCTCCGTCTGATCATGAAGAAGCTGACACAAGGATATTCTTACATGCTCTCCATTGCTCACAAAGTGGCCACAAGAAAGTCTTGATCAGGTCAGTTGACACTGATGTTTTCATCCTTCCTTGCAATTGCTAACTTCCACGCATTACATCTGGATGAAATGTGTATTGCATATGGAGTCAAAAAACACTATAGGATAATACCTGCCAATGACATTGTAACCAGCCTAGGAGAAGAGAAAGCCACAGAACTTATATTTTTTCATGCTGTTACTGGGTGCAACACCACCTCATCGTTCAGTGGCATTGGTAAACATACAGCATGGGACACTTGGACAGCTTTCCCCGAGGTTAGCCAAACATTTGTGAGTCTCTCTCAAATGCCTATCTGTATCACAGATGATAACATTCGCCCGCTCGAAAGATTTGTGATACTTCTTTATGTGAGGACAAGTGAAAGCACTCAGCTGAATCAGGAGGGGAGGCAGGTAGATCGCATACCACCAACAGAGCCTGCCCTCCTCACACAGCACAGTCAGAGAGCTGTATACCAAGAAGGACATATTTGGAGTCAGTCAACCGTAGCTAAACCGACTTACCAAGCCCATCTGAGTGGGGATGGACCATGGGCATCAGTGGTCAGTGGATACCTTTATGAACAACACTTCCAGAGCCAGCCAAATCATGCAAGGAACTGATAAAAAACATGCACACCTCCTTGCAAGTGTTCCAATACAGTAGTCCCATGCACTGAACTTTGCAATTGTGCAGGAACATGCCATCGTGCAGAGTGACTGTTAATAATCCATGACAATCTGCAGACAATCCATACTTGAGCTTTACTTCCAGTTTGCATTGTTCTATGTACTATGTATAAAAGTTGTCTCTGTTATGTGTATTGTGATCAATGTAACATAACATATGTCAAGTGCTGATGCAAATGGGAAATATTGCGCATAGAGCAGGACTCGAACCCACATCTCTATGCAGTCCGGGCCAGTGTGCTAACCATTACACCACCTAGAATCCCTGATGTCACCACACTACCCATGCCTACCTGTCTATGCGGCTCCTTGCCTGGAATTGTAAGTCTTCCAATGCTTACAATTACATATATACAGGCAGTGCACATACACATACACAGGGTAGGTAGGTTCAACAATGATATAGTCCGTAGCTTGTACAGGATCATGGTCACGGAAGCCAGTGTCATGGGGGTGATAAAAATGGGAAATATTGCGCCTAGAGCGGGACTCGAACCCACATCTCTATGGATTCTGGGTCAGTTTGCTAACCATTACACCACCTAGGCTCCCTGATGTCACCACACTACCCATGCCTATGTGTCTATGCGGCTCCTTGCCTGAGAGTTCAGTGCAGACCACTACACTCATTATCGCAAGTTGGTTAGGTGGAACAGACAGCAAGCACTGTTATCGATTGCATTGTATCCCTTGTGAATGAAAACATATGATTATATCAGCTAATCTATGTCCTGGATATTTTTATTTTAAAGAGCATTAAGCATTCTATCAGTATGCAAGTTTTCAAACTTTTTTCACATTTTGAATAATTTGGGTTGAAATTTAAACTAATCTACTGTGCTATATATATGGCTGAGAGGTGGTGTGTGAGGGTTAGGCACTAGTTGGCTCGGCCGCATAGACGTCCAGTTGGCTCACCAGTGAGGTTTATCTCTCTGTCCTATGGCTGATAGATGTTGTGTGAGGAATAGGCACCAGTTGGCTCAGCAGTGAGTTTTATCTCTCTGCCCTATGGGTGATAGATGGTGTGTAAGGGACAGTCACCAGTTGGCTCAGCAGTCAGATTTATCTGACTGTCCTATGTCTGATAGATGCTGTGTTAAGGATAGACACCAGTTAGCTCAGCAGTGAGGTTTATCTATCTGTCCTATGTCTGATAGATGGTGTGTGAGGGATAGACACCAGTTGGCTCAGCAGTGAGGTTTATCTATCTGTCCTATGGCTGATAGATGGTGTGTGAGGGACAGGCACCAGTTGCATCAGTGGTGAGTTTTATCTATCTGTCCTATGGCTGATAGATGGTGTGTGAGGGATAGGCACCAGTTGGCTCACCAGTGAGGTTTATCTATCTGTCCTATGGCTGATAGATGGTGTGTGAGGGACAGGCACCAGTTGGCTCAGCAGTGAGGTTTATCTATCTGTCCTATGGCTGATAGATGGTATGTGAGGGACAGGCAACAGTTGGTTCATCAGTGAGGTTTATCTATCTGTCCTATGGCTGATAGATGGTGTGTGAGGGTTAGGCACCAGTTGCCTCAGCGGTGAGGTTTATCTATCTGTGTTAGCATGGTGGTTCACCAGTTTCGGTTTTGGCGGGCTCCGGGCTTGGTCAGGTCTGATGAGGATGGTGGCTGTGGTAGAATGGGGCTATTTCATTTAGGAACCATTGCGGCTACGGCACACAGAACGAGGAGGCATGAGTGGGATAACATGTCTTTATTCCGGGCAGCCCCCCGGGGCATTACATGAATGGTTTTCTGGTGTTGTGGCCATCCAAGAGCTGCAATGAATCAGTGTCATGTGGTGATCAGAGTGGGGGATGAGAATGGCATGAATGAGGTGCGACAGATGAGCAAGGCGAGGCGAGGTGAGATGTCAACCATCGGGTAGCAGTAGTTGAGTAAAGTAATATATTGTATAACAACAGTTGATGGTTAATTAATTAATACATGGTTAATTACATAAATGGTCCTCACCATTGGTTAATTATTGTAATAGAATTAATTGATGATTATTGTTATTGTTTATATTTCTTTGCAGTGTGGGTGGGTGGGTAAAATTGAGTAGTGGTCAGTCCGGATGGGTTAAGCGGAGTGACCAGCATAGAGGCGTGAGTAGTGGTTATGAGCAGGGGAGGCTGTGATTGGCCGGAAGAGCCAAGAGTGAGTTGGGGGGTGAAGGAGTGGTGGTGGAGGGCCGATAGGAGTGGATGGCAGTGTATGTGTGTGTGTTATGTCCCCGCCACCCTCCGCCCCACCACCTGGCGATGGGGGGAGGGGGTGTGTTTTGCCTCACAGCCCCACGTGCCCCGCAATGACCCCGAATGAGCACTCGCTCATTTCCCACAGTTCCTATTCTAGTAATGCCAACTGCCAGATGGGTTAGCCACAAGTGTAAATTTTGCAAGTGTTGTAAAGTTTAACTCGGCCGGGGATTTACCCTCCCCCCCCCACCCTCACGACATGTTGCATGGGAAGCGGGCTGCTGCCGTTTGCACCACTACTCCTCCAGCAGCGGAGACGTTAGGGTTAACATTGTACAGCTACATATATTTTCTCTGGATGATAAAGACATGATAAAGACAGTAGTATGTTCTTTTACTCACCAAATAAATTACATAATATATGCATATATATGCATAGCAGAAACAGGTATTCTTGGAAGGTACCAAAGTCAAATAAAAAGTAGCCCCTTATAATTCGGCTTAAATGAAAGTATCCAGGAATAAAATAAATTAAACTGCATACTCTGATGAAAGAATCACATTTTCGAAACCTAAATACTTAAATAGATTTGATCGTAGATATTCAACTTAGATACTGGTGTACTACCGCATGTACTGAGCCTTAGATTGTACAGAAACTATATCCTTTGTAATAAACCAGACAACTTCTATGTGTGAATGTGCAGAGTAACAATGGTTGATTCATGCTGATTGATACATATAAGCTCTAGAATGTTCTACCTGGTGAAGCGCTTGCATGTGTGAATGTTGCATTCGGGTCTATGGTTGTAAGGCTATATGCCATATTATGAATGTGGGGTTTAGATCTAAATCAGGAAGCTATATATATGCGGTGATGAACGAGTAGTAGTAGTTTCTTGATCTTTCGTATGTAGCAGATGCAACATTTCATTACAAATAGATTTTAAATAATCTACTTAAAGCCCTGATCACATAGCCGTTAGTGGACGTAGTTGAACGTAGGTGAACGTGGTGGAGGCTAAGGTGGGTCAAACGTGGTGTAAGTTTGTTAAACTACGTTGAAATAATTTAAGGTATGGCAGGTGAGCCACAGAATGATACAGATAAATACGTTATGGTATTGATGCCGGTATGTTCAACTAAGTTCGACTACGTTCAGCTATGTTCAGCTTCGTTCAACTACTTTCAACTACTTTCAACTACCTTAGCCTCCACTATGTTCAACTACGTTCAACTACGTCCACTAATGGCTATCTGACCACGGCATGTGCGAAGTGAAACAGCCATGGTTTTGTGTGGGTCAAAGTACGCTAGAGTATAACAGAGTATGCCAGAGTAAGTTAGAGTATGCGAGAGTACGGTTGAGTACATTAAGAGGTACGTTATACTATGCTAGAGTATGCTAGAGTACGCTAGAGTAGGTTAGCATCACGGATGCAAATTCAGTCTCTAAAGTATGACTCTTTTGAACATGTCCTAAAATTAAATCGGAGATGACGGCTCACCCACATTATTAACAAGTTAACATCACAGACATGTATGGATCATGGTACGTTCAAATACGTTCAACTACTTTCAACTATGTTAGCCTCCACTACGTTCAACTACGTCCACTAACGGCTATGTGACCGGGACTTAAGTATTGACGTAAATGTACTTAGGGGCAAATAATGAACATTGAACCACGACAAGCCTCATCGAAACATAATCCTGGTTATAAGTCATACATGGTTCTCCCATTTAGTTGGTTAGTTAATTATATTCATACAATATCAAACAATTCTTTTGTCACTGTATCAATATATGGAAATATCGCTAGTATGATACATGCTAATATTCTAACACCCACACCCGATCTCCAACCTCAAATTAAACATTTAAATCTAGAACAACCGCAAATAGGACCTCCCCACACATCACAATGAAAAAATAGATGAGACCAGATAAGCCACAGATTGTCTGCAGTCATTTCTCAATCATCAATATACATCTAGATGCACAAATCATTGTTTAATATCACGATGTCGCTCAGTGGAGTGAAGCTGGCGACCAGTTAGGATGTCATGGTCGACTCAGCACCATGATGTGACATTTCCCAGAGTTATTTTAACATCATCAAAACTGGCAAATCATCGGGCCAAAAAAGCCTGGCTTAAGAGGTTTTTGTATGAATTAATCCAGGAGACATGGCGCTACGCTAGCCGCCTGCCTATTGGACAGTGGCCAAAGGAGAGGAGCCTGGCGTCTTTCAATTTGTGTTATTGTGGTAGATGAAGATGTATTTGGTTTCAATCTTTCATAGAGAAAAACGTTGACAGAAATGTGATACAAACAGAGAGTGACAGGAACAACAAAGAAGAAGATAAAGAAAAGACAAAAGAACAATGTGCGTGTTTCGAATTACACTGGTCCCCAAGGAAAGAGTGAAGCTGTGACCCAGCATGCCGGGACCCAGATTCAGCTGACACACCGGAATTTGGGGTTGGTACTCCTCACAGCCTGCTTCTTCACCATGAACTTACTTGGTTACATGGTTACTTACTACCAAACTGAGCACAGTTCTTGACATAAATTTAGCTTCTAATGTACAGTGGAGTAAAATTGACCCAGCAAATATTTTACATTAAATAAAATATAAACTTCTAGTGAATAAGCTGAGCCTGGAACTCAAAATGTTAGGGCATTGCTTTGGTCCTTCCTGAGGGACCAGTGGAACTCAGAACACACATATTGAGGTTAGTGCTGCTTCTGTATTTGAGATAACGAAGAAACAGAATGGTGAAAAATATAATTCAGATGCTCTAACGAAATCCAAACGCATTCTATGCCACCTGTGGCTGGTATTGTCAAAGGTACCTCCAAATTAAAAATAAATCCCCGCATTTCCAGGACAAGGACACACTGCTCCTGTACATGACGGGGGAATACTGAAATGCACAGGCTACCCTGCTTCAAATCACCAGGATCCCAGTAGTCTGTGAGCTGGTAGGAATTGACATGACAGCCTACTCAAGAAACAACATGCACCCGGATTACCAGGAACTAGTGAACAACTGCATACCTGAAATAAACAGCTTCGTACACAGGTTGAATGAAGGACTCAGTAATCTCAACATACAAATGCCAAGGTATGCAACATATGTTCACAAACTAAGGAAGGTAAAGCACACAGCACGCTACACATATGTCCTATGCGATGGAGTACACTAGACCCAAGCATTCAAGAACATAGTAGCAGCTACATTTTCTGAGTGAATCATCACCAACAGATGCAATGCTGATGATTACACAAACCGATAAGTACCCTCTAAAATAGACAAGCTACACAAATGCATTTAATTGTTTACGTTTCAGATGTGTGTGCACTACCATAACAAAATGCTAATACAATACATACCTTAAAACACTAACACTCACTTTTTATCCTGTTATTTGTCCCCACAGATGACAGAGCTGTCGTGGGAAAATCACTCAGCAAATCTTACTAAAACGGATATCTAACACCAAATAACATAATATAGATGGTCAATCTTAAATATGAATACTTGACAACATGTAAAGAACATTCTTACTTCCCCATCTCTCGGAACGAGGCACATATGTAGCAATGCAAAACAATATGTATGAAAAATGTACATACATCACCATTCTCCAGAATAGAGTAGATGCCAAATAGCATAAATAATAAAAATATAAATATAAAAAGGTAAAAATGATACATACTTACCTAAAAACACATAACTATAATGGGGAGAGTGGTGTGGACAACCGAAACACACAACTGATCCCAGAAAAATGCAAGAGTATCAACACCTGCTATAAATAAAGGCTGAAAATGTCCTACTTGGTCCAGCATCCGCAAGCACTGGCGGCACCTTCGACTAGAGAGTAGTGAAAGACAGCAGAGCACAACACAACAAAACATATCCCACACTAGTAAATACCTCTCACGGTAACATCCAAACTACCAAACAATGGTAGAGGAAATAGACTGCAGACTAGGTAAGGCCACTCATTTTGCCCACTTAAACTGCCAAAGAGCCTACAATAATATTGACAGCATCAAATTGCACCTAAATATCTGCAAATTTGACATACTGACATTATCGGAAACCTGGTTTCACAAATTGCACAGTGATCAGCCAGTAGAGGTTGAGGGGTATAGGCTTGTGAGAGAGGACAGAAAAGTGCTGAACAACTGGCAAACAATAAAAAAAAGGAGGAGGGGTTGCAAGCTATACAAAAAAATCCCTTAACAGTGATAACAATTTGCTACAAGCAGCAAACAGATCAAACAATAACCTAGAATTAATATGGACAGTAATAAAAAATGAAAAACAAGCTGACATCGTGGTAGGGAGCCTATGCAGATCCCCAGATGGAAACATGGAGCAATTCATTACGGAACTGGAGGCCATCCTAGACAATATACGAAAACTCACCACAGCAGAGATATTCCTACTTGGCAACTTCAATATAAACTATAAAACAAATAACAAAAATGAAAATACCTTAGAAAATCTGATTAAAGGTAATGGTCTGGTGCAAAGAATTGGTGAACTAATTAAACTAGGGGAAAACTGTTCTATTATAGACCTCATTATAACTAACTCAAACCATGTCCTCAAATCGGGAACCAGAAACTGTGGTATTAGTTACCACAAACTGTTATATGTCACCAAGAAAAAAAGTTAAACCATTACCAAAACCATGTTATCATATAGGTAGATCTTACAAGAACTACACAAAAGAAGCATTAGAAGCTCACCTAAAGGCCAATACAGAACCACTTCCCCCAACTGATCAAAATATAAACAACCAATGGGACACCATCCTGGGGGAAATATGAAAACATCTGGAAAACAGCTGTCCAGTAAAAAATAACAAAATAAAACCAAACCAAGAACCATGGGTTTCACCGGAACTGATAAACATAATCATGATGAAATACAATAACGGGAAATTAGCCAAAGAAAGCAGACTTCAGACAGATATAGATAATTACCACAAATCGAGAAACCAAAGCCAGATGGCAGTGAATAAAGCCAAAAGATGGTTCATCGTCAAACAGGACCAGAAATGGAGGAAAAACTCACACAAATTCTTGGAAAATGTAAAAATACTACTACCGAATGCAAACAAACTAAGAAAACATCACCCTATGCGCTGAGAATGGAAAGGAACTCAGTAATACAGAAATAGCTGAAACCATGAGTAAACATTTTTTCGACCATAGGGGCAAACTGTCAGAAAAATTCAATACAAATTGGGACACCAAAGCACCAGAACTACACACAGCAATTGACACATCCTCAACCACAATACAAGAAATAAGCCACCTAATACAAAATATTTACTGCAGCAATCCATCAGGCATTGACATTTCCAGAACAGTACTGAAGGACATACTGGGCTGCCTCCCAAATATAATATGTGATCTCTTCAATAAATCATTCACTGGAGGGTCGTTCATAAGCTGCTGGAAAACAGCTAAGGTCACTCCTCTCCACTAAGGAGAGGACAGATAATCATTAGGTAACTACAGACCTATCTCTATCCTACCAGTACCCAGCAAGTTAATGGAGAAGCATAATGAATTACCTAAACGAGCACCAAATCCTTTTTTTTTTTAAACAAGGTGGGTTAGAAAAAATTACTCAACAACTAAAACTATAGGTAAGTTAACTAATGACATTGCAAGCAATATAAATCAAAAGAACATGGAGGGGGCAGCTTTTGACATGGTGGATCACACCACATTGAAAAATAAATTAACCCGAATGGGGATAAAAGGGAAAACAGGAGACTGGGTAAGTGACTACCTGCTAAACTGGAAACAATGCACTATAGCGAATGGGGCAACATCAGAGGAAGAATACTTACACTACAGAGTCCTGCAGGTGTCCGTGTTGGGCCCCCTCCTTTTCCTAATTTACATAAATGGTTAGAAACAGAACACCTACTTTTATATGCTGATGACACAGTGGTCTACATGGCTAGCAAATCACCCGAGGAACTAGAAACAACCCTAAATAAAACACTGTTGAAGTTAAACGAATGGTGCCAAATAAACAAAATAACAATAAATACAAATAAATAAAAAACGGTAGTGTTTGGCACCAGGCATACCAAAAACCTAAAATTAAGCTGCCAACTCGAGTCACTAGACAGCTATCGCTATCTAGGAGTGGACCTAGACAGGCACATAAATTATGACACCTGCATAACAAATACAATAAACAAAGCTAATTATAAAATATGGCTACTCGCAAAACTAGGATACTACATGACAGAAAGCATGGCAATGAAAATATACAAAGGTATGATCCTACCCTACTTTGACTACGGTGACTTCATCTACATGGGAGGGAATGCAAACCTGCTAAATAAATTACAAGTGCTACAGGACAGAGCACTAAAGTTATGCCTCCAGGTCCACAAAAGATTCCCAATGATGGAACTCCACATTAAATGCAACACAAAACTACTAACAAATAGAAGAGAACTACACCTCAAGCTACTTGCACACCACTACACCACACAAGGTCTCACAGTGACTGCTGGTAGAAACACCAGGCATACAGGCACACCAGTGCTAAAAGAAACCATAAGCACTAATAAAATATATGAGAGAAGTGTGTTAGTCATGGCTGTGCAAGCGTGGAACAAACAACCACCTCCAGTCAGAGCAATAAAAAAACTGGAGCTCTATAAACAATTCCTAAAAAAGAACAAATATAAACAATACACCATCATATGGGCACTAAATAACACCTGACCGGGCGCAGTCAGGGAAAACTGTGAAAGAGCACACATACCAAGGACAGGCCACAGAAAAGGGTGCACATCAAACCTATAAATAAACAGCCATCTGGAGTATAAGGAGGGTCAGAAGAAATGAGGCCATAGTCCACCTTGGTATGTGTTCTGGCACAAATCACGAAAGGTACAGACAGACCAACCATGCATACCGAACCCAACCTATAATAAACTATGGCATGAGAAAATACGACAACCTGCCGCCAGGTCGCAGTCCTGAGATGGTCACTTTCCTATTTTATTCATCCAATACGGGTGTGTCTGCCGCACCCGGGTACCAACTAAGGACAGGGCACAGGTGAAAGGAAGGTGGTAAAACCAAAAGTCAAGGACAATGCCGTTAGAACTATAGTTAACAATTTAACACCGCAGCCAACCCACCTGGTCACAGTCCCGAAGAGTATGTATGTGTTCTGGCACATCTAGGCACTAACTAGGGACAGGGCACAAGTGAAAGGAAAGCTGCAAACAAAACAAACAAACAAATTCTGGGAACATATCCTCATCCACAAGCCTATTACCATCTCACTAGATGTACATACTAGGCTAAGATATTAGTTATATGGTAGGAAGTTATATCCCAAAAAAAACACCCACAAAAACTAACATAGATACTGTAGTAGTCTGTACATGAACTACTTAAATAAATGCTGGTGGATGTCCCGGATACCAACCCGGAACCGGAACCCGGGAATACACCATAACATTCCTCACAGCTGTCCAGCATTGAAAACAAGCACCCTCGCGGGAGCTTACATGCTATGGGCAGAATAAATACTTTCTCAATTAAAAACATTTAAAAAAAGAAAATCATGTAAAGGCGCCAACAAAATATCAAAGGATAAAATATATGGGGAAGTAGCATCAGCTGGAGTGGGTGATGGTGACCTCTGACCTGCCAGATGTGGATAGAAGTGAGGGAAGCGACAGTCCCAGTTAGTGAGGAATCTCGGAAATAACAAGGCAGCACCATTCCATTGTTACTAATGTTGGCACATTAAAATGTAGAACATATGAATCTTTGTAGGAAGAGCAGTGGAGTGGAAACATCCAGACAACACTTTGCGGGATAGCCTCATTCGTAGATAGGGGTGGCTGGTGGCAACTGGACACCCCTCATTATTATTATTAGTTGTAGAAGTAGTATTTTGTCTGATGATGAGGATTATGAGTATATATATATCCCGTTTTGGTAGATCGTGGTATTCAAACACACGGATTCGAATCTTGGTCCAGTCAAGTAAGTAAACCAATGACTTAAAAATTGATACTTGTCGCTTCCTAGGGCAAGGACTGGTTGGCTCAGTGTCAGGATAATGTGACTGAGTGGGATATCAGATCATGGTGCTGGTAGCCTGGTCTCCCAGTGGGGCATGCTGATATGACCTTAGATGTTGCCAGGACGTACAACTCCGAAAACCAACCAACCAGTCTCGGGAATTCCTCAGTTGGCTCACTCTTTGTCACTGCTACATATGATGTACACATGGTCCCAAGAAAGCAGAGCCCTACATCCCTTTGTTCATATCCTCCACAAATATTAGCCGACCCGGTTATGGAAGCCTTAAAAAATGCCAGTGGCAATAAAGCATATCGATCGGGATTATTTACCAGAGATGAAAACTGCTGACAGAACAGCGTTAATTTCCACTGACAACAGTCGAGATGAACATGTATTGCTGGCAATGATTTGTGGGAATGTGGTAAGAGAAATGTAGAGCCGTGTTTACATGGGGAATTGTGAAACGATCTAGACAAATCGATTCATTTGAAGCGATGTAGTGGTGCGTTTACACGAGCGAGTTTGAAAGTGTGTCGGCGCCGGTAACCACCAGGCACCTGTAGCCGGCAAGCAGTGCTATTTGTTTATTTTACACACGTCGATTCGACGCAGATGTAGCTGCTACGTTAATATCGCTTGGAATTTAAGGTTAATTTAATTAAATTTCATTATTTGAGTCTGTAATTCTGTTAAATATGATCGCATTCACTAGATTTCGGCGTAATCGGGCCCTAACACTGCCGGGCACCAGCGATTAGTTACTGCTCCCCCTGTAGCTGGCAAGCTGTACTATTTTATCCTATCTCCTCCCAGGAACCAGCTGAATCGCTTCATATAAACCACCTCCCGAGGTGGTATAGATGAACCGTTTCATATGAAGCGATTCAGCCCTAAAACGCCACAGCATCGCGTTTACACGGCAAATGTGAATCGATCTAGGCAAGGCGTTTCATATGAGGCGTTTTAAATCGCCCGTGTAAACACAGCTTAAGTGACAGCATTAAATAACGGTACTCTGAAAGCGAGGCCGGCACCGGAGAGGGCAAAGAAAAAGCACCCCACAACAAAAGTTTAAAAGAAACATTCCACATGATTGGTGCGTTCTTGAAAGAAATGGAACGAAGCCGTTTGTTTGACAGTAATTCCCTGAGATTGGACGGGCTGTTTTTGATTCCTGTAAGAGCTTTTGTCTCCGTCCTGGTTGATGAAGTATCTAACATTCCAATCCAAATTGAAATGACTCAGCGAAAAAGTGGATTGTCGTGCCATGTCGGCCTGCCGGCCCCGGGTGTGTTCTGTCTCAGTATTGGCTGCCAGTCAGCAGGCAATAAGTGTGTTTGTGTGTATGTGAGGGGGGATTAAACACCAGGGCTCACATTATTTGTGTAAAAAGAGGAAAGATGGGGTGGAAGGATAGACTAACTGATTCAGAACTACTTTACCAACTATTTGCAAATTCAACCTGCCCTTAAATATTGAAATATCGGCAAGTGACTATAGCAATGGGGATGTTTAAACTGGCTGTATTGGTACGAGGTCAAATTTACAGTCTAAATATAAGCCTAACCTCCCCCCCCCCCCCAACCTCCTACCCTCACTGTTTTGTAATCACCTTCAGGCTAACCATACTGCGGCTGTAATTTATCTTTCTGATGAAGAAGCCAGGTTAACGTCATACACTGATGGTCACTTTCATATTTTATTCATCCAATACTGTTTATATGTGGGAGGGTTCAATAATCATTGCTTTAAATACTAAGTCTATCCAAAGTAGCACTCGCTTCCAGAGTTAATCCACACCACAAGTTTCATCTGAGTGTGTATCCTTCTCAGAAAAGGTCTCTTGTCTACTACATATTATTTGGATGCATATATATATCATATATATATATCAATATCTGACCATCCGAGCAGGTCTGGAGGCGGTAGTGACCTGAGGCAGCTGGTATCAGGGTGGCCAGGAGCCACTCACAGGTGGCACCATAGTGGCAGAAGCAGGAACTAACTATGACACTAGGATAGTAGGTAACAACTAATATACAGAAGAGAACTGATAAGTGGTAGTGTCCTTGTTTATATTCCCATAATACATTATAGAGCACATATAGATAGTCAGAAGCGTCAACATTATTCAGCGTTAGGCAGAGTGAACTGAATAAGTGCCATTATCACTGCATCCCAATGATGCAGCACTGTCAATTCACATTGAGCGTGAGTTATCACATGTTTGTATGTTCCCGTCTTGACAGGAATTGTTGCTCAGACGGAAAACCCCAATAAACAACCGAACAAATGAAACCCATATTCCCCAGTGTCACCTACCTAAGTACTGCTGGGGCTCAACGTTGCTTACAGTGTCATACTCCGATGACACCAGAAAATGCTCGAGACCGAAACTCCTTTTGACTACAATTAATCCTACGTACCAATCTTAGATACTGGTGCACTTATTAAGGTGCATTTCAGAGCGTCAACATTTGGGTGTGTACACAAAAATTAGTCTGCAGTTTTTCACTTCAACTGTCTCCAAAATTAGCCACGTCCAATAACGGATTCCGAGGGACACCAGTTTCCCAGGGACACTTCCATTGAAATGCATTGTTAACGGCCCTGAGCAAATCTTCATACAGAAAAATCAAATATCTCTCAAATTACACCACCTAGACACAAACCGCTTGGAACACATATAGAAAACATGTTTAGCAAAAAGATTATATTAAATTGATATGGTTAGGGTTCTGGATTTCTATTAATTTGTAATAAAACTGACGTTTAGCATCAAACTGAAGGCATTGTCAATGGCCGTGAGCAGTCTTCATACAGACAATACAGAACAAGTGAAATATCTCTAAAACGACACTACCTACAAACAAATCGCTTGGTACACATATAGAAAACATGTTTAGCAAAAACATTATCTTAAATTTATAAGGTTAGTGACGATGCTGTTCGATTTTGACGCGTGTGCAGAAGCGATGTGTTCCTGGGAAACTGGGGTCCCTGGGAAACTGCAACACCACCAACAGGTAGCGTTCCTCATAAAGACCTGGCTATTGGAAACCGCCCGCACGACCTGCTGAGTGGATGTGGGTCACTGATGGCAGAGTCGAACCCACACCCCTCAGGGCAGTCGGGGCGGCAGGGAGAGGGGGGGGGGGGGGGAGCAGGGGGAGGGGTGGCGCAGATCACCACAGTGACTGCTGCGGATGATCACGCACGGCACTCCGCCATCAGCCACCCTGCGGTGCCATTATAGCGGGTCCAAATTGCAGCTGCATTCCCCATTGCTCCCGCCTAGGGAGAGGGGGGTGTTTTTGTGTACATGTGAAATATCGCGCCTAGACCGGTACTCGAACCCACACCTCTGCCATTCCGGGGATAGTGTCCAGCATTCCCCATTTCTCCCGCCGTGGAAGAGGGGGGTGTTTGTGTGTACATGTGAAATATAATATATACATATATGTATATATGTGTATATCTATGTACAAATATGTAAATATCCACGTCAAACACACGTCGCAAGAACGCCAAACTGAGCAAATCAAACCGGCTAACACCAGTGAGTGGGTGAATGATGAGGACTTTTAAGTCAATATCATTAACAAAAACTCATATTCATAGTGAGAAGTGAATAAAGTTAATTTGAACAGATAATGAACTTAATCCACTCTGAAACTAAACAATCGCTGTGTTAATAATCTTTAGCCAACACAATCATATAAGCGAAGAAGTGTCATCATCAAAGTGGGTGAGGCGAGTTCATGGCAAGAATTATGCAGAGTTCACTTGATCAGTTAACAATCTAAACCCTATCATTCCTCACCCACCCCAATTTATTTAATGCATAACTGTTGAATTCTACGATGACATTCGCAGAAATTAATCAATAAAAGACGACATCAATACTTGATTGGTCGGCGTTTATTCTTCCACTGCAATTAAAGAGACACTTTTACAGGGGAATCATTACATCCCACAATAATTGTGGAAATGGTGCATCCTATACCGCTGGTGCACCGCAATGGGATTGAAGGTCACGAGAAGGGCATCAGACTAGATAGTGCTCTAATGACCTAATTACATCACTGAAGGTTTCTTATTGTGATCCCCGCAGACCTTGCTCAGTGCAGGCAGTGCCATTATTACACTTCCCCACGTGTCCAATCATTCTGTCACGTGACTGTTTTCTATGCGTTAATGCATGCACATTGAGTGGATGTTGATGGGATCGAGGTGTGTCAGAGGTGGAAGAGGGGGGGGGGGGTACATTAACCCATTCACAGCGCCATTTATCACTCGCCACCAGCCGAGTGCTACTACTTATTTCCCCACACTCGTCTGAGCTCTTGAGGATGCCACTACATCGGTGATTTGATGTGTTTTCACAAACAGCTTTAGTAATCAACCTAAATTTGTAAAGTTGCATACTCCTCTGAAAGCATGATATTTTCTAGCAAAAACTAAAGCACATGCATATGGTTATTCATACATATAGAGACTGTTGCAATTATCAAACATTATTATCGCATCGAGGGAATATGAAGTCAATTTAATAGAACCTGTCACTTGCAAGTCATACAAGAAGTCTATAATGCACAGCCTTTGGGTATGCATGGCAAAATTAGTTTCCATGTTTTCATTTCAAATATCGTAAGGGAAAGACATCTTTTAAAATAAAGTTACTAAACTAAATTAGACTATACATATCAACGTAAAATAAATCAATATATATAAACATATATATATATAACACCTGCATATATATTTATATACGTCTGTTTTTATATAACACATATCTGCTATTCTTTGCATGATCTCTTCAATTATCATAAAACTATTGCTCACCCACACTTTTATTAATAACATTAATTGCGGGTTGGTGGAGGTGTAAAATATACTTGCTGCAGGCCGATGGTGACCTGCTGAAGAGCAGCATTAGTGGCGGTAGCATCCTCCATAAGTGATCGAGAGGTCAGAGTCTGATGGATATCTGAGAAAATGCCCTTTCTGTACCCCCCCCCCCCGGCAACCATCTTTATTGTTTTTTATTTGATGTACGCCATTGGTGTGGCATGCCATGGCATTCTCTCAGGCCGAGCCACTCGACCGGTGCCTGAGCATTGCTGTGGTAAGTCGGCCCCTTGCGTCAGACCTGTTGAGTAGCTCCCCTCCACACTCAGCACGCCATGACACCACCAGGCACCGATAAAGCAGCACAATGTGCCAGGATCCATTTCCTGCACCTTATGGGATGAACAAGGTTGAGTGTATGCTTCACGCGGGCTTTTTGTGTGAGGGCATTTGGTCTAAATCCAAATATATTTAGGCTTTATGTGTACACCACTAACAAGAAACTAACTCCAAGTCATATTGAGAAAGGTGTTCAAAGATGTGCAATTGCTATTTGTCTGTCTTGATGTGATGCATAGCGATTTATGCGAAGATCATAATGTAACATTGCTTGATCGGCTGGAAGATCACCCCTTCGGGAAGCCATACCTTACTACATGTTTGTGGTTAAATAAAACTCAACATGACTCAACTCATATACTCAACTCAACTGATAAAATAGATATGAACCAATATTTCACCTTGAATAAAAGAGAAGGCAGTCGGGGCCATACTCTCAAACTAGTAAAACCCAGAGCCATTTCAAAGTTAAGGCAACACAGTTTCTCAAACAGGATCATAAATATATGGAACAGTCTCCCACAAAATGTTATTGATGCCGAGTCAATAAATTCATTCAAGAACAGATTAGAAAAAGCATGGGCTGATGATCCAGGGAAATTTGACCCCTTATTCACCACATGCTACTAATTATTCCTTGTGTTGCATATTTACTTGCACTCAAGCAAAAATGAGAGACAAATAAGTGTTCACACGTCATGTCTACCTTTAGCTATTTCGCTATTTCATATTTTATCTTTCCATTTTCCTCATCATCTATCAACCAAGACTGGTGGCGCCACCATCTGACCACCTGACCAATTGCTGCACTACACATCTGTCAGTAGTAGCAGAAACAAAACACTTATAACCATTCTCAACCCACCACCATCTTTTGTTGTCATTGAACACACACTTATATGAGTATCTTTTCAGCCATTTCTACGCCAATTTCCTGTTAAAAAATTAAACACATTTGTCTTCATGTAATTTGATTTACCGCACTGAAAATAGACGTAGTAGATGTAATAATATTGACCATGCACATGCATACAACTAAATCGATACCCAAGAATGCAGTTGTGCCTTGTCTATCTTTCTAACACTAATCTGTTGCCTAGGAAGAGCTATTTTAATTCAATTTGCCTCTACCCACGCCCATACCCTAGCGCACACAACCCCCAGCCCAGTCCACCCGCATACCCCAACCCCCACGGACATACATAAGGTTCCAGAGCAGTTCCATCAAACGCATACTACAGAGGTTCTGAGCAGCTCACACCGCCCACTGTGACCAGCTCACTCCGCCCACTTTAAGCAGTTCACTAGACCAACTATGAGCAGCTCACTCCGCCCACTGTGACCAGTTCACTCCACCTACCACCGGGAGCGGCTCACTCCACCCACTGTAAGCAGTTCACTCCGCCCACTGTGATCAGCTCACTCCGCCCACTGTGACCATTTCAATCCACCCACCGTGATCAGCTCATTCTTCCCACTGTGACCAGTTCACCCCACCCACCGTGATAGGCTCACTCCGCCCACCGTGACCAGCTCACTCTGCCCACTGTGTCCAGTTCACTCCACCCACTGTGATCAGCTCACTCCGCCCACTGTAACCAGTTCACTCCGCCCACTGTGAGCAGCTCACACCACCGAATGTGACCAGCTCACTCTGTCCACTGTGACCAGTTCACTCCGCCCACTATGACCAGTTCACTCCGCCCATTGTGACCAGTTCACTCCGCCCACTGTGATCAGCTCATTCCGCCCACTGTGACCAGTTCACTCCACCTACGGTGAGCACCTCACTCCACCCACTGTGAGCAGCTCAATCCACCCACTGTGACCAGTTCCCTCCGCCCACTGTGAGCAACTCACTCCGGTCACCGTGAGGAGCTCACTCCGCCCACTGTGAGCAGCTCAACCCCTACCCACACACAGTGCTTACACGTCATACCCTTTCAGCACGGGGGCACAGAGTATCCATCGGCTATCACTTACAGGGAGTTCCGTTCACACAAGGAGCAAGAGTTGCGTACTGAATTAAGCAATATAGCTAATTTCGTCCTAATTTAAAGGACTAGTAACATGCCCAACACAACTATATTTGTTCACAGTTATAGGGCCATTCTAATATTACGGAACGCTACTTTTGTCAAAATTACACACCCACCCATACCTTGTACCGCTAGACCATACACAGTATGGTCAAGACTCAGAACGTCGGATCCAATCAGATACTACCTTTCAGACTGTCCAATCAAAGTGCTTGTTTGTTATAGTCCCAAGACCCAAAATGGCGCTCCCCATGACAGAAAAAAACTGGCAAATTGACAAACTTTCATAATCTCTGCTTGCTGTTTTTGCCAGTTTATATGCTTTTCCAATGTTTCTAATAATTGTGAATACAAAATATTAATAGATCCATGAACATATTCTGATATCAAATGCAAGCATACCTTTGTTTTAGCATAGGATAGCCTATATATTCGCGAAAAACGGCGAAACGCGCCCCCGGAAACTAGCAGGGTAAAACACCACAGTGATGTGTGCTGCAGCAATGCTATGTCTATGCGGAGCATTTAAAAAAAAAAAAAAAATTAAAAAGCTTTCAATGGATCGATTAAAAATATCTTGATGCGCAATTGAAGAGGAAGATATGAAGTATTTAATTTAACCTAAGAGCAATTTATTCTGAAAGTATTAAAAACAGAGATAATAGTGAAAGTTTGGATATTCTGAGTGTCAGTGCCAGTGTTAGCCTTACCAGATCATGGCCTCAAAAACTATTTTCGCAAAATAAATTCAAGAACTTCCAATTGGCTGATAAAAAAAAAAGCTGAATGTGAAATTGTAGAGAAAGATCTGAACTATTTAATAGAAACAAGAGAAATTTTCTTTCAAAGCACCAAAAACCGCAAATTACTGTGATAGTTAGGGTAGTTTTAATGTTGTCTCTATGACAGTGGCATTTGTTTTACCCTTCGCGCGTTGCGAACGCAAAAAGTACTCGGATGTCCAACATCGAGAATGGCTTGCCATTTGGGGTCTCCGTCGGTTTCAGCTCTACGCTGTCACTTCTGCGGGCATTCGCGCATGCTCCAAATTCGATCGACGCTTTCAAACTGCACAATGTTGCAGTTTTAGGTCTCTGTCGGTTTCAGCTCTACGCTGTCGCTTCAGTTGTTTTTTTGTGTGTTTTTTTTGGGGTGGAGGGAGGGGCTTTTGCATTCTTTTAATTATTGTTTCATATATCTCACGGAGGGGGGTACTTCATCTTTTCCTTTTTTTTACACTATCTCGTGAAGGGGAGGATATTATTTTAATAATTATTTTTGTATCTATGAGAGGGGGGGGGGGGATAATTCTTGTTTATTTGTGTTCCTAGATCGGGAGGGCGAGGGGATTATTTTAATAATCATTTTTGTATCTGAGCCAGGGGGGGGGTGATTCATTTTGTATCGCTGAGGTGTTTTTTTTGGGGGGGGGTGTTATTTTCTTCCTCTATATCGCAGCAGATGCTTTGCTTGGTGGGTTTTTTGGGGAGACTCTCTCGTGCTCTTTTACATTCTTTTAATTATTGTTTCATATATTTCGGGGAGGGGGAGTACTTTTTTTTGTTGCTATCTCGGGAGGGGGAGGAGAATATTTTAATAATTATTTTTGTATTATAATGGCCCACGGACCTCCGACTCTCACTCTCACGGTCACTCACGGAAGAACACCAAGATTCAATCAGAGTACGCTTCAACTTGGTTTATTGAACCATCTGGTCTCCGCGGCGTCAGTAGTTGTCTGACCCGCCCCCTGACTCGCCAGATCCCACATCGACTCAATAGGGGTGTGTGGGGAGGTGGGTCAGCCACCCACAGTAGAGGGCAGCCCAGTTGGGGTCTGCCCGGTGGCTACCCGTGCCGCCACCTGGCGCAGTATAGTGGTACTGCGCTGGTGTACGATGTAGTCTCCGCTGCTACCGCGTGGTAGTAGAGCTCATGTACAGACTACTACAGTATCTTTGAGAGGGGGGGTAATTGTTTATTTTTGTTCCTATCTCGGGAGGGGGAGGAGATTATTTTAATAATTCTTTTTGTATCTGAGAAGGGGGGGGTGATTCTTTTTGTATCGCTGTGGTGGTGGGGGGGGTACTTTTATTTATCTATTCATGGCTTGTTTTTTTTTGGGTGGGGGGGGGGAGGTATTTCCTACCTCTATTCACACAGCGGCTGGCTTGGTTATTTGGGGGGGGCTTTTACATTCTTTTAATTATTGTTTCATATATCTCGGGTAGGAGGGTACTTCTTTTTTTTTTACTATCTCAGGTGGGGGCAATTATTTAAAAAAATATTTGTGTATCTCTGAGAGGGGGAATAATTGTTGTTTATTTTTGTTCCTATCTCGGAAGAAGGGGTGGGGAATGTATTTTCATTTTAATTTTTTGTATCTTGCCTGGTGAGGTCTTTGGGGGTCTTAAAGATGCTGTTGGGAGTTCAATATATATGAATTATTTAGCATTTGTTCAGTCTTATTAAAAAATATGAAATATAAATTCTTCTGTGTGTCTTATTTGTCCGAGTGTGGTGACTTGTGTTCCCGAGATAGTCAAAATATAAAAAAAGAAGTACCCCCCATAATTAAGTAATCCCCCCCTCCTGCAGTAGGAAATAGCAGAGATACAAAAAGAATTATTAAAATAATCCCCCCCCCCCCAGCCAAGAGATCAATAAAAGCCCCCCCCCCTTCAGAGATAACAAAAAGATTATTAAAATAATCTCCTCCTCCTGAGATAGTAACACACACAAAAAGAAGTTTCCCCCCCCCCCCTCCCCGAGATATATCCGTCCTGATATGACATTAGATGTTGCTAGGACGTAAAACAACAAACATTCGCATTCGCAGGGCATACCTGGAATCTTACCTTTATTGTGAAGAGCTCCATTTACAGACAAGACCCCTCATTGGACAATATTGTAAGCTAGTATCTGATTGGATCCGACGTTCTGAGCAGTGGCCCTACTCAGAACGTCGGATCCAATCAGCAATTGGCTTATAAGGGTGTCCAATGAGAGGGCTTCTCTATTAAAGGCATGGAACTACAAAATGGTGCCTTCCACACAAAGTTCATGAATCTTCAAGAACTGACATTTTACATTAGAATATATCCCCTAGCTGCTCAGTTAGAACCATATTTTTATTATTTGAACAAACTAATAGGTAGCTACAATACATTTAATCTTTCCTGCTATTTCAATTGAATACCATGTGCTTAATACAAAACTGTAAAGCAATAAATATTTGTTGACATTGAAAACAAGTCACTGCTCCAACTAGGGTAAATTTGAACCACTAGGTGGCAGCATTATGGCAACACTGGCAGGGATTCCCGCCAACCCAAATAAAGTGTGCAGAAATTGGTAGTTTGAGGGTTTCCCAATTTAAATCAATGAGCAAATACGTATATAATATCAGTAAATAATCTAAAACATGTTGTAATAGCTGTTATGGTTTTGTTTGTGAATTCAGTATGCAGTGAATTCAGTCCAATATTATAGCAATGTGACTGATGGGGAATTCAGTCCATATTTTATGCACTGGTTGATTTAGGATTAATTATTTTATGTGAAAGGCCAGACCCTATATATATTTTTATATATACATATAGTATATATATATAGGTCTACACACATACATAGGCCTATATGTTCTCCATCAACAATGTAAAAGTAGTAGTAATTGTACATTGAAATTGAGATTTGTTTATATACAGAATTATTTACTTCTACTTAAAGTTGCATAGTCCGATGGTTTTGAATTTCTGTACTTTTTCTGAGATAAATATATTACATCAATCACTAGTATCTACTTTACATTAGTTCAAAGTTACTTTTATTTTAAATGGTAAACTTTTGAGATATTTTGGGTGAAAATGTGAAAAATTAGTTTGGCATGCTTGCCAAAACTCTGACACCATAGACTTCTTCAGTAACAGGTTCTGTTAAATTGACTTAGCATTGCCTTATACGCGGAAACAAATGCTTAATAAGTGCACCAGTATCTAAGTTAGATATTTAAAATCAAATCTAGATCATTGGTTTGGTTTTGAAAATTTGATATTTCATTGGACTATGCATCTTTAATACTGATTAATTCTATCCAGTTTCTCAATCTCAAAGAACTGACATTGTACATGGGAATATATTTCCCATCTGCTCAGTTGGAACTATATTTTCATTATTTGACTGAACTAATAGGTACCTACAATGTATTTTGTTTCCTTCTATTTCAATTGAATATCATGTGCTTATTACAATACTGTAAAACAATAAATGTTTGTTGATATCGACACATGTCACTGCTGTAACTGGAGTAGGCTTCATAATTCTTTGATAGTTCAGCTTGTCCCTTACTTGAGGGGTGGGTATTTACTCGTGTATTATTAACAACCCCACCCCAAGAACATAATTCAGAAACTCACATAGCTAACTACACTAGAATATTTCTAACAAACTGACATTTATATACTGCTTTCCTAACTGCAACTGAACATTAAAACTTACTACAACTTTACCAACTGAATACAGAAGATAACTTCTACTTACATTCTAAATACTAGGTAAATACTCACATTGATCTGACTAATATTGATCTAGTTATATGACACTACTATTACCATATTTCTATGGAACTTTTGGGTTACAGAATTTCATTGTGTTACATGCTGCAAATTTTGTAATCAACCATTATCGTATACCTTATTCTA
Source organism: Branchipolynoe longqiensis (assembly GCA_030323885.1). Taxonomy (NCBI): domain Eukaryota; kingdom Metazoa; phylum Annelida; class Polychaeta; order Phyllodocida; family Polynoidae; genus Branchipolynoe; species Branchipolynoe longqiensis. The sequence goes on along the minus strand of JASIRB010003122.1, from coordinate 59,451 downwards.
TATACCTTTTGTGTAAATAAACCTGAATTGAAAAATGGCTGGAAGACCAGTGCTTCGGCACTGACAAAAGACTTATTTAGCAGAATAAACATATTTACCACCAAAAAAATCTGATCTGTACTGATCAACCAGCAGGTGAGGAATGAATTAAATTTTGAATCAACCTCTGGAAGTTAACTTTGACCAGGGTTACAGAATGCTCTACTGCACTTGGTATCTACAGTTAGCATCACTATTCAGCCCGTCATCAAAGCTTTGAATTATGCATGTTACCAGCAAGATGGACAATTATTTGATAGTTCAGCTTGTCTCTTACTTGGGATTACTTATTTACCCTAATATACATACAGATGTAGAACATTGTAAATGAAATTTTACCAATTGTATATTGGTAGTTATCCTAGCACATTTTTCGGGGGGTGGGGGTCTGTCTTCCTTATTTTATTGTTTAAAATCACTAAGCATAATTACGAAATTGTACTGAAATATTTAGGTAAATAGAAATGTGTTGTGAGTGGACCAGTCAAAAACTACTTTTCATCAGGATACCTAATCTGAAGAGGCTGAATTGAGACATCGATTTAGGAATACCAATTAAATTAAAACAAACAGATCTTTCCAAGGCAAGGTTTATTTACCATTCAAATACATCATATTAGTATCCTATTGAATTTTTTGGTGGTTGTTTAATGCCATGCTTGCAACAAAGGCCATATTTCATGTGAAGCATAGAAATTAATATGACAGAAGATTTGATGTTTTAGCAATAAAGGTGATAATAAATTCAGTATCTAGACCAATTTGTAATGCACGATGCTGGAGATGGAAGTAGTGCCACATACAAACTTTTATTTTTCACAATATGCATCTCCGAGCTGATTTTCATTCAAGTACACAATTTACAGTTTCAATGATAATACAGTATTTGCATGTATATTAATAAACATTTCTCTCTCTGACACTATATTTTGTACACAGTTACAGTTTTTATTATGTATTACAGTTACATCCAGGCTACATGTACATATTGGTATTCAATATTTTTTAGTGTAGGATATATTTTATTTCTTTAATTTTCGGTAGGGTATACTCCCTTTACCGGCGAACTTGAATATGCTTGCTAATAAATGCTAACAATTTGTTGGCACTGTTACCTTTTGTATATGTTTACCACATGACTATTAGGTTTTAGCTATTCATCAAATGTTCTAGGGGGAACCCTGCCCCTTGTAATTTCTGAAATTTTAATAATCTAACAGTTTATTATAGGCGAATAACATTTTGCTTGTTACCGCCAACCATGCATGCGCTGAAAACGGCGCCCAAAGCAAAACAAATGCACATGTCCATTGGTTTTACCTACATGTGCAATTTCTGCATTTCTATTATTTTGAAATAAAAATAAACATGTCGGCATAAATATGATCCCAGGTAAAGGTGCAATCTACATTTTAATCTAGAGAAATGCAATAATAGTCCAAATTTCATGCAAATTAATATAAATTTTTTAACTCTGTAGTTTTCAAATGCTCTGGGAAACTGACTCTGCGCTAGCTAGTTTGAAATCTAGATTTGTCTAGATCTAAATGTAGATGGGGTAAGATGTGCAGACCCTCATTATCTTCTGGATCCCTCTTGGCCTATATGCATGGAGCAGTGTTAGCGAGCCAAAACACGTTTAGACAGGATTTCTGGTTTAGCGCCGAAAAGTCGCTATGCATGAGTCAGTGATAGGCCTAACACCACATGCTTAAACTAGGTTACGCTAAACCAGAAAAATAGCAGGTTTACTGGCGGTGTTAGGTACCGATTAGGGCCAAATCTATTCAATGCTGTCATATTTAACAGAGTTACATAGTCAAATAGTGATATTTGATTAAATTAACCCTAAAATCGAAGCAAGATTAACGCTGCCGCCGCAATGGTGGCAATATTAATAGTTTCGAATCGACGAAGGTAAAGTAAACAAATCGCCGCCGCCGCATGGACGTCGATATCCATACTGTCCATCGCCGCCGACGCAGCGGCGGCAATATATTAGGCCCAAATCTATTCAATGCTATCATATTTAACAGAATTACATACGCAATAAGTGAAATTTCATGAAATTAACCCTAAATTCGAAGCAATATTAACGCTGCCGCCGCACTGGCGGCGATATTAATATTGTCAAATCGAATCGATGAATGTAAACTAAACAAATTGCCGCCACCCGCCGGCTACAGCCGCAGCGGGATTTCCCAAATCTATAAATAAATTCACGTTCTCGAGATCACATCTAACTGTTAAGGTATGTATGTGATGCGTTACCCACACATTCAGATTGCATTTCTGATTTGGCTCTTCTCCATCTGCTTAACACCCAATGTTGTTTGGTAAGATCCCTAACTTGGATCCTCTCCACTGGTTTGGTGTACAATGCCTCCTCGTTGGGTCCTTGGTTTGGATCCTCGCTCTTGTCTTACAGATGGTGTACATCATGGCCATCTCGTCCAGTAGTGTTGCAATACCCATACAAAAGAAATGTCAGCAATGCTTTAATCTTGATTATATTAAACCTTGTTCAGACAGCCAAATAGGTTTATCTAGGAGAGTTACGTGGTGTTGATTCCAATGCTAATGCTTAGGCCTGCAATTTGACTTCATGGGAGACACAATATATTACAATTTTAAAAGACTAAACAGGAACATAAGATGATAACTAATACAAACATAACTGTCTAGTGGGGATGGCAAATTTTGAAAAAAAACATATTCAGGGAAGGTACATGGGGTTCGTTCCAATGCTAATGCTTAGGCCTGCAATTTGACTTCGTGGTAGACACAATATATTAAAAAATAGTTTCAACTAAACAGGAACATAAGATGATAACTATTAGAAATATAATTGTCTAGGTGGGGTTGGCACATTAAAAAAAATATGTATTCAGGTAAGCTACATGGAGCTGGTTCTAATGCTAATGCTTAGGCCTGCCATTTGACTTCATGGTAGCTACAATATATTAAAATTTTGAAAAACTAAACAGGAACAGAGGATGATAACTACAACAAATATACCTGTCTAGGGGTCGTTGGCACATTTAGACAAATATATATGTCTGTGGTAGGACAAGGTAAGGTAACAAACATTAAATGTGAGGGTAGTAAATGATGAACAATAAATAGATCCATGGGATGTATTACATTATTTATTTATATTAATACACCATAGTTCTATGGAACATTTACATAAATATAATTCACATTGCAGCTGGATACAGCCAATACTTTCTCAGACTTGTTCATCCTTCATGAATCATTATTGAATAAATATTTATTACTGATCATGGATAATTTAAATATTGACAGGGCTGTAAAACATAATAAATCAGGGATGAAAGTGGTCTCTGGGAAAAAAAGGGGAAATGCGGGTATTCTACCATAGGTTTAGCATCGTCAGGGAATCGCGGAAAATATCCGGAAGTCAGGTTTAATATATATTGCTATACACTGATAGTTCTGCGGCGTCTGCACCACATATTAGTATACGGTGATGATGCTCCAGGATTGAAAAATCCAGGAAATCCGCGGATTCGCTGAGATCTTTCATCCCTGATAAATAAGTGGTGGAAACCAAATGACCCACTTACCCACATATAGACAGACGACCAGTACCTGAGAAGGTAGATCTCCACCGTCTTCATCATCTCTGTTGTCGAGTACAGGTAGTTTGTGAAATAGAAGCTGTTCTCATCAATCACTGCAATGTCATTGGCGCTGAACAAACACAGAGACTAACAGTTACAAACCATAAACAGGAAGCAAGAAACCCAAAATTATTACTGAAAAAGACAGCTTGTTAATAACTTAAAAAGTGTCCCCAGAGCAAAACAAAAAGTAACACATGCCACAACACGATCAGGACTGCAACAGGTATGCACCTTTTTTGGCACTCTTACCTCTGCCTCTAATGACAATCCTACTGATTATGACATATCGTTCTTTACCTTGGCAGCTGATCTCATATAGGCCTATGATCTTATACTTAACTGACACTTTGAGAATGACACTTGACTTCAGTGATTTGTTGATTTAGTTTTTTTGGTCAATTATGGACTATGTTGTGAACACTATCAATCGGTCATGGATTTCCTTACTAATTAACCACAAATCATGTCACTAATTTTGTTTCAAATGTCATTATATTTAATTATACCGACCCACCCACGGGGAGGCTTAAGACTAACACATGTAAATATATATATATACATAAACAATACTCTTACTGAACATGACTTCGCCAAATTCCAGCAAACGGAAACGGAAATAGCACTGTATGGGCGCTGCCATTTGTAAACTCATACCAAGAATCCAAATCCAGCAAACGGAAACGGAAACCGCTCGTCGAACTTCGGTCCGCAGTAATCAGGGTGGCCGACAGCTATTGGTTAATAATCTTTCAAAACAAATGCCCACTGCCATAGAATTTGCCGATATGCGCAGTTCAAAACTTTGATCTTATTCAAAATTAAAAGAAATAAAGAACAATTTGGCATAAACATGGATGCACAAATGAAATATTAAGTTTCTTCCGCGGAAAAGACGGCCGTATTCGGGTTACCCTAGTTACTAGAATTTCAAATCGAACACCGCGAGTGCAGTAAGAAAATACACGCGCAATAATAAAATACTTTGCTGTAGTTATATCGGGGGGTCGGTCCTAAGCATTGCTTATTCATATTATCAGTAGAACATGAAATAAACTAGCTTTACTCCAAATTCCCACAAGATATCTCAATTATTAAAGAAATTACGTGCATTTTCCAATTTCCGTCACATAAATCTAGATATATAGAAGGTGGAGTTTGAGTTTTGAGTTTTGAAATCAAGTCAAATCTTCTGAATGTGCACAGACACAGAAAATCTAAACGGATTTGCAAATTGTAAACATGAGGTTGTAGATGGACATTTTATCTACATCATAGGCTGAAATTCATGGGGATACCCCCTAAGAGGCACTGAAAAGAAAGCATTTTGAGGGACCCCTCTGTTATCAGAACGATTTTTCCAGGAACAGATATTTGGCAGAAAACGGCCGTCGCGTAGCGCACGGACGTGCACGTAAATAATTTAGGCAACAGCTAAAGTAAGTGAAACATCATACTCAGCTGACGCTGTTATGCTGATGTTAGTTTGTTACATACTTACTTAAATGTATAAAATTGAGTGATACAAACAGAATCAGCTACATTTCTTACCATGAACCTACCTTTGCTAGCCAGAATAGACCAAATTAGTAAATATGAATCATGAAAAAGTCACCAGCTCAGCAGGGACGGCCATTTTGTAAATAAGAAAGCACAGCTCCGCAGCAACTTAAGAGCAAGGCTCTTATTGGCTGAACCTTTGGGCCCAAGAATCGTTTATGAGGTTGTATCTGATTGGATCCGACGTTCTGAGTCGTGAGCGTGCTCATACACGCCACAGAACACTTGGACCTACCCCTCCCACCACCCTAAGCGTTACGTAATATACGAATGGCCCTTATCATGGCCGAATATAATTATTCATCCTTTGTATGCCTGTAAACAGCTAATATCTGGGATTAATTTCTTATTCAGCTCAGTTAAGCAATTGAACCCAAAAGAAATGATCCATCTATGAGTCCCTAAGTTTTTAATTGGAACCCATATTCTAACCCTTATCTAGATAACCGAAATTATGCGTTAAAATGATGCAATATCGCTGAGATCTGTCAGCCAATACCCAAAAAACAGCTGTCAAATCAGGAGGCAGCATTACCATAGTAATTAAGTGAGAGTGCCCTCTAGAGAGCTTTTATTAATGTGGTGAAATTTAATTGTCATTAGCGGGCTAAATGACAAAGTCATCAAAGTGGCCTCCGTAGGAATTAAGTCAGATGGTCAGATGACCCAATATCGATTTTCTGCAGTTAATTACCATGTTGATGCGGAATTGAAAATGATAATTAATTGATTCAATGTAAGAACTCCGCCACGATATGATCACAGTAATTAAAGTATCAAATTATATTCACAATTTCTAATAAGGGTATTCTGAGTTTCGCTGGTCCCTCAGGAGGAACTGAAGCTGTTAGTCAGAACGACACGTCGCAGTTTGAGCTTACATGGTGAAACATTGGGGCAGGTGGTGAACACACATACAGGAAGTGGTATTTTATCTAATGTAAAATATTTTCTCAAACAATTTCATCGTAAAATTGATTAGAAACAAATGCATGGCAAGAATGCTACTAAGATCGGTCTTAAAAGGCATGTGGTTATAGGTGTATTTCCTTCACTACAGACCCTAGTTTAAAGAATAGGGTCTGTAGTGAAGGAAATAAATGAGAGGGACATCAACCTCAACTTCCACTCTGTAAGCTGAAGCTGTGACCTAACATGCTGGGTCGTAGTTTCAGTCCTTCCTGATGGACCAGCGGAACTCGTAATATCCAAATAGAATACATTAATTTGATCAATTCATTGAATGAATTCTTTTGTCAGCATCTTGGCACTAGTCTTCCAGCCATGTGACAACACAGTTATTTACTAAATATCTATATGTAGTCTGATTTTGCCATCAGCAGCATTTATAATATTTCTAATGTTATAACGTTGAAAATATTGAAATTATTGAAAATATTTATATATACAATACTTCCAATATTTATTATATTTACAATATAATACTAGGCAGCTACATAATCATCTGCTCACCCTAGCATCTCCTCGGGCCCATATCCAGTGAAAAACTGATAGGGGATGGTGTTACTGAGTATACAAAGGCTTCTTCTTATTGACCACTAGATTATCTTGTACACAGATAAGAGCTGGACCTGGTGGTGGCAGCCAACTGATGCAGTGCTAACCCCTCCATCAACCACCCTACCTCCTCACTCCCTCCTTCCCCCTCATACTCCACACAGAAGTCACACTACAAACTCAAACTGACAAGCTTCATGTCCTACCTCCCCCAACCAAGCTCCAAACAAGAGGCAGCTAGCCACTGCCTATGGTGGACAGTAAAGGGGGAGGGAAGTGTGGGGGGAGGGGGTAGTTGGTGACACAAAGTCTGCATAGACTGACATGGACAGCTACCTATAAGGTATCCCTATTGAGACGGTGATTATTTGGAGTTGGGCTATGCTAATACAGTTCTGGTCCTTAACCATGAAACACAAACAGTTAAATGTATATTAATATCCAATGCTGTTTCATAAAATAGTTCCCAAATTAAATATTCGGACATTATTTAGGTATTGCAAAGTTGCATAGTCAGATGGTTTTGAGTTCCTGGCCTTTTCTGAAATATATATAATAGGTTTATTGCGATAATCTACTTCAACTTTGCTTTAAAATGTCAAATAATATGAATGAGAACAAACAAGGGGGGCAATAGGAATGGGGGTAGTCATGTAAGAAGGAGTGTCATATGACATAATTAAGTGTCAATTAGCAGAATGGTCGTGACCATTGTATAATTACGAGCCCCCGCAATACAATTAATTGATGACTTATTGGTATTGTTTATATTTTTCCATGGTGCGGGTGTGTGGGTAAAATTGTGTAGTGGTCAGTCCAGATGTGTGAGGCGGAGTGACCAGCTGAGGGTGTAAGCATCGGTGTGCATCCTCTGTGGGCCTCCCCACACCCCTCCACCTGGCGGTGGGGGGTGAGGGGGTGGGCGCCGCGCCTCACTGCCCTGCGTGCCCCGCAATGACCCCGAATGAGCACACACTCATTCCCCACCATTATCCTCCAAGGCTGACTCCTTCTTCTTGTTCGCTGTAGTTTTTGTGATAGTGGATCTCGGGGGCCCACACTGTTTCGGAGTCTCTGGTGTTGATTTGGTGCCTCGGCTAGTGTGCGCACGTGTTGATGTCTGTTTAGGCATTTTGGCAGGAATTGCAGAACAGCCCAGAAAAGGTGTGGAGGTGTAGATGGTCCAGCGTCTGGTTGAGAAGTGCGGATGGCGGGTTTGAGCAAACCGGAAGTCGGGACGGGTTCAGTGAGTACTCGCCAGTTGGCGGCGAGCAATGGTGCCGCCATCCAGTGCTATTCAGCTGAGTTGAAAATTGCCAAGGGAAATGGTGGAGGATGTCAGGGTTAAAGGGTAGGTGGCGTGGGTGATGGGGCGGGGTAGTAGGGGGGTTGGTTCCTTGTTGCACCCAAATTACCCATGTTGCCAACCAACATGACCAATCTACTTCAACTTTGCTTTAAAATGACTAATTTAAGAGATATTGGAAGTGTAAATATGCTAAATTAATGTTGGCGTGCGTGTCAAAACTATGGCCCCATAGGCTTCAGTACTAACAAGCTCTATTAAATTGACGCAGTATGCCATTCTATGTAGATACAAATAGGCATATTTAATAAGTGCACCAGCATCTAAATCTAATATCTAGCTTCAAATCTAGATAAGTGTTTTACTTTGGAAAATGTAATGTTGTTTTATCGGACTATGTAACTATAACGTAATCTTTAGCTTTCAAGTGTTATATTCCATTAGGAAAGACGGCCATAATTCATTGTGCCAGATTATGCCAAGCCCCACATTATCCTTCTACCAAACTTGGCCTTGCTAGAATAACCCAGTCTCAAATTAGAAACTCTAACCAGCGTCCCTCAAACAAGCTGAGCTCCTCAATCTGTATGAAGTGTCTAATCCGCCAGATGGATTTGAATTTCTGCAATAATTATTAGATACATTTATTAGGTCGATCATTATAATCTACCTTTTATAATAGATGGATAACTTTGGAGATATTTGTACCTAAGACATGCAACATTACCGAAACGCAGAACAGCATAGGCTTCAGCAGTAACAGGTTATATTAAATTGACTTAGCATTCCCTTCTATGCAGCCATGAATGTTAACTAATCTAGCTACGTGGTTTGTTGTTTATAATGTTATGCTTTCATCAGATTATACAGCTTTAATAGGTTTCAAATAAAGTATCGACCATAGCAAGCGCGGCTTGCATTCTGTCCTGCCTTGAGAATTAATGCCACGATGAAAATTGTTCTTGATTTCACTGTTTGGTTCATGTTCGACGATTAAGCCTCAGTCTAAATAAAATGAGATTTAATTTAGCCGAAAAGTAATATAGATTACAAATTAACCAACCCTGAAACCACAACGCACTAAATTGTTGCCCATTCTTCAAAGAAGCGGAAGTAATGAAAGCACATGCAGCTTTAATTCACATGCAGGGACTGAAATTGATGTTTTACCACTTGAAGCTGGATGCATCTCCACCTTAAAGCTACATGGTCCGATTGGCAATTCGAATGCAAAGACCACATATTTAAAATCAAAACACTCACCTAGATTTGATCCTGCATATCTATCTTAGATAATCATTAAAACATTTGTGCATACTCCGATGGTTTTGTTTTTCTGTTATTTTTCTGAGATAAATATATTAAATTGATTATTATAATCTACCTTACTTTAGTGTCAAGTACTGTTTATTTTTAAAAGCTAAGTTCTGAGATATCTGAAGTGTAAAAATGTACAATTAGCTTTGGCAAGCATGACTAAATCTGACACCATAGGCTTTAGCATTAACTGGTTCTATTAAATGTTCTCACTCTTCCCTCACATGTATCATCTAATGCTTAATAAGTGCATCAGTATCTTAAGTTAGATATATAGAATCAATTCTAGATGACTGTTTTGGTTTAAAAAATGTGATATTTCATGGGACAATGCAGCTTTAATCGAAGCTTCATGTATCGAAATTTGACCTTTTACAATAATAGATTAACTAGATTATAATTATAAATCCAATATATTTAATATACAAATGATTGGCAATAATATAACACCATTACTAGCTTATGCAACTTCAACATATAATATTTTGTTTAATAATCTGCAACAACAACAAAATAGTTAATTTATTTTTACAGGAAATTAAAGATAAGACCTGGCGCATACCAACCACTATCTTGATTGTGATCATGATGACAGATGATGGAGAAGTGCAGATTCCAGGCAAAATATTGCTTAATGTATTTACTATCAAGAGTAGGCCTCAGTAGTACAAAGGAGGCATTTGATACACCCAAAGTCGACCGTGTTTAAAAGATACTGCACTTTAGGTTTCCAGTGTAGACCCACTGGTGATATAATTATGAGTCCCATCGCCAAATAGACATTTAGAAACACCCACAGTCGAGCGGCAGCATTTAAAAACATCATATCCCACAAGCAATTATGGCAGATCTAATGTCGTTTTAATCACAAAGCAACCTTGATACTGAATTGATCCACTGTTTTCATAATTAGTTAAAGTAGCATACTCTGATGGTTTTGAGTTTCTGTCATTTTTCTGTGATAAAGATATTAAATTGATTGCTATTATCTACCTGACTTTTATTTAAAGTAACTGACATTTTAAGTGGCCACCTTTTGAGATATTTGAAGTGCACACATCCAAAAGTAATCGTGCCAAGCATGCCAACACTCTCACACCACAGGCTTCAGCAGTTACAGGTTCTATTAAAGCTGCATAGTCCGATGAAATATCAAATTTTAAAAATCAAACCAATTATCTAGATTTGATTTGACATATCTAACTTAGATACTGGTGCACATATTAAGCATTTGTTTCTGCGTAGAAGGCAATACTGAGTCAATTTAACAGAACCTGTTACTGCAGAAGTCCATGGTGTCAGAGTTTTGGCAAGCTTGCTAAAACTAATTTTCCATGTTTGCACTAAAAATATATCAAAAGTTTACCATTTAAAATAAAAGTAACATTGAGCTTATGTGAAGTAGATACTAGTGATTAATCTAATATATTGATATCAGAAAAAATACAGAAATTCAAAACCATCGGACTATGCAACTTTAAATCGACTCAGTATCCCTGCCCATGTGACAACAAATGCTTAATAAGTGCATCAGTATCTAAGTTAGATATGTAGAATCAGATGGAGGTACATGTCTTGCTTTTGAAAATGTGATGCTTCATCGGACTATGCAACTTTAATACAGTCGGTGCATAACCTATTCTTTCTATATTATTAGATTGGTTAGATTCAATTAAAGCTCTTTCTTTCATTTATTGTTAGTGCAAAGTATTAGTTCTAAGCTGCGTTAGCTGCAATGGCAATATTCAAAATAAAACTTGTGTATATTTGGTTTGATTTTGTTTATTTTATTTTTGTTAAAGTCAAGCGTAATGACACAAAGAAAAAGAAATCACCGGAGATAATTACAAGGATATTGGCAGAAGTACAAAAATACAGAAGTACAGTATTATCATGATGGGAAGTACTACTCATCTCTTTCCAATCTTTGAGAAGGCATTTAAGTAATGCTCCTCTGATGTAGGTTGAATAGTGAACAATGGAAAAGTCAGTGGCCGCTATAGACACACAAAAGCAGTCCTTCTACTTATTCCAATCTTATGAGCCATCTGCTCTCCAAGTGCAGCTATATACAGTAAAACTTCTCTAACTGACCACCTCCACAGATCGACCACTTCCCTATAAATCGATTGTTTTATTTAGGTTCCAAATGAGCGCCCATACAATACCTTTGTAACGATACAAAAAACTCCCTAAACCGACCACCTCCCTAAATGGACCATTTAAAGTCAGTTTCATGGTCGGTCGATTTATACATATATATAGACCAGACGAGATGGTCAAATTGATAAAGTAATCATGAATATGCAATGTCACCAGACGGTACCCATGCTGATATGACAGTAGATATTTCCATGTAAAACTCCAACAAAAATTCCAAAGTTAACTGTTTAGAATAAAAATTAATTCAAATTAAAGGAAACTAGATTACAATAATCAACCTAATACATCTATGTCAAAGAAATATGCAAACACATTAAAAAATTGTTGCGCAATAAAACTTCAACTGAGTTGTCCCACAAGTTCCAAATGGCCCACAGGCAAATATCGGATCTAAGGCAAGGATCGCTTTCAATGGCAATGCAATTGCCATAGTAAGCAAGTATTCAGTAATCCCCCAAACAAGCAGCTTTAATAAGGCAAATTCATTAATTAAATAACAGATCTGTGGGAAATGGACTATGCTGCGAAAAATATTTGTTTAGTTCCAAATATTTCGTCGATTATGTCAGAATAAATAGTGTTTTCCATATTCGATGACGACTATTCGAATGACTGACTGTGGTTTAATTACCTAATAAGCGCGGTTTGAATTTAGTAAGAATAAGATGCATAATGCCTCGAGTTACCGGCAATTAATACAGATTTCAATCATTCACATGTTTGTGGTGCTTCAGCATACAAATACACAATAAATACTAATAGAAGCTACTTCAACTAAAACTACCACTCTTTTGTTATTGATCTTCGCGCATGCAATTTGTCAATATTAGTGGTGCTTTATTTGGCTTTTCTAAATATTCGCAATGGAATGAGGTGCATGTAGGGCCTACACACATTACAAATCAAACCCAACTGCATACAACCAACCCCCATTAACACAACTTATGGTAAAACCTCACTAACTGACCACAACCACCGATCGACCACTCCTTTATATCAATCGCTTTATTTGGGTCCAAAACGATCGTATGTATAATACCATTTTTACGATTATATAAACTCCCTCAGCCGACCACCGACCTTAATGGATCATTTAAAGTGGGTCCCATGGTCGGTCGATTTAGAAAGGTTTTACTGTATTTTGTTCCCAGCACCCAGCACCAGACCTGACCAGCAATGAGTTGACCATCCACCTCTCGCTTTAGTAGGTCATTGATTCGAACCCACGGGTTCGAACCCGAGACGAGTCAAACCAATAACTAAACAATTGATACTTTTTGCTCCGTAGGTATGGCGTTTGGCATTACTAGGATAGGACAAGGAGCAGTGGAATGAGGAAGACCGCGATTGAAAATTCTCATATTTAATCAACTAATTCGCTGCATTCGGCTCAGAGAAACGAGCGATAGGATCAGTAAGGAAAGCAACAGAGTCAGGAACCTTTGATGAGTTTAATGAAGAAACATATCAGGGCCTGGCAGGCAGGCTTGCAAGCGGGTGACTCGGACCTTAACATAACAGTATCATAACAGGATCATAACATGAGCGTATAACTTGAACAGGAGCAGGCGTCATCATTATCGAAAGCAGGCAGAAGACGTCAGTGCTCACCCCCCCAGAACAGAGGGTGGGAGGGTGGGGAAGCGAAGTGACCAGGTCGGAGGTGGAAAAGAAGTGAGTTGGAAAAGTGAAAACAGGAAACGAGGAAAGGAGGTGAGAAAGTTGCCTCATTAGCAAATTAGACATGTTAGCCTCCGCCAACATGCTCAATTCGCTGCACTCGGCTCAGAGAAACGAGCGATAGGATCAGTAAGGAGAGCAACAGAGTCAGGAACCTTTGTAGATTTTAATGAAGAAACATATCAGGGCCTGGCAGGCAGGCTAGCAAGCGGGTGACTCGGACCCTAACATAACAGTATCATAACAGGATCATAACATGATCGTCTAACTTGAACAGGAGCAGGCGTCATCATTATCGAAAGCAGGCAGAAGACGTCAGCGCTCACCCAATAAGAGTGAGAGCGCTGAGGGCGCTTGAGTGACAGGCGGGATGGAGATGTAGGATCTGACTGATTGCCCTTTCCATGTACCAGCTTGAAGCAGATCCACATTCAAGATGCCGGCGCGATGGCATGCCTGAGCAGCTCCTCGTCGTAGGCTATGAAGTGTCACCTTGGATGACTGCAGCTGAAGCGAGGACGCCTTCCATAGTATGTAGGTTAACGCCTTAGCCATCAGCGGCTCACCGGAGGGAGCCAGGAACGCAGGATCATCAGGTCGAATGTCTTTAACAGATAACAGATATGCCCTCCATGCAGTTACAGGGCAACAGTGTGAATTAGAGATGCTCGGCAAACGGAAAACTAGCGGTGGCAGCGAAATGGCACGGATCTTAGTGGATCTTACATAGACATGCAGGACTGATCCATGCTCTCTGATATCTTTACATCTTAGGGTATGTGGGGAATTACGTCCGGAGACCAGGAGGTTGCTTTGCCGGATTAAGGTTAGGTATGCAATTAACAATGCTGCAATAGCTGCGAGAGGAGGACAAGGCGCAAACATCAAAGATCGTATTACATTTTTCAAATCATCAGGTGTTATAGCTACTGCTTTAAGTACTTCGTGATCAGAATAGTTCACAATGGCCTTCTTCATTATCGTTAACTCATGTGGCAAAAACATATCTTCATTACCGTCAAAAGCACTTAACCATATCTTAACCGAACTAAAATAGTTTAGCACTGCACCAGGGGAACGTAGGGCCGATGACAGAAACATTAGGAATGACAACAAATCATAAGTCGACGGTGACCGCAGCGGAATCCCATATTCTCTGCAAAACTGGATATACCGAGTCAGATGTACAGCCTTGTTTTGCCAGGTATGGGCCGCCAGGCCTGCTTTGTACAGGCTCATCAGCCTATCATGGTGCTTCAGCGTGTATCCTGGAAGATAGGAGCAAAACAGTACTATCTTCCAGGACAAGAAATTACAAAGCGAAATCAAGAATTTTTAGGTCTAGGGTCACCACCACTTCCTTCAAACTCATCTTCTTACACATGTTATATGCTTTCAGTTTCAACAATTGTGAGTCACCTGACCGACTTAGCGCATCTGCCAGCACCAAGTCTTTACCAGGTTTATGTCGAATGTCAAGTTCAAAATTATACATGGCTGCAAATAACCACAGCTGCCTCGCACATGCACACAATATAGAATCTTTACCTTTACCCGATGACAGCACCTGCTGGGAACCTAGATTATCTGTATAAACAACAATCTCAAAACTAGCCGGGGAAGACGGCATAAGCATGTACGAGCGTCAAAGCCTCAAGCTGAGCAATCGAGAGACCCAAAACAGTAACATCATCAGCAAACTTCCCCGCAAAGAAACATTCGGAGGAGAAACCTCCTCCTCCAACCAACGTTGCATCACACTCGAGCACCCAAGGAGTCCTTGGTGCCGATGGAAGTAGGAGCTTTGAGTTAAAACTGGACGCAAACTTCTCAAACCAGTCAAGATCCAGCAACACATCCGCATCAAAACTATGGAGACCTATAAATGGAGAGAACCTCAACGCTGCCAGAATCCTATTAGTAAATCTTACCGCCGGCTTTACGCACTTAGCAATGTGCTGAAGCTTCCCTACAATACTCTGAAACTGCTTCCTCGAAGCTACTTTCTTCTTTTTCCAAGCAACACATTCCTCCACTACTTCCTCCAGCTTCTCTTTGGGAATTGAGACTGACATCTCCACGACATCCACTAGAAACCCTAGCCAGATCAAGGATGTCACCGGTGGCGAACACTTACTCAAGGCTAAATCCAAACCTAACAAACTCGTTAATTCCAAAAACCTCCCGTATGCTTCACTCGCCTTCTCTTTTGAGCTTTCTAAACCTACGAAATCATCCAGATAACAAAGCACAAAATATCCTTCTTTCCTAAGTAACCAGACAACTGCACGCGTCATCCTAGCACATGCTAACGCAGAAGTTCTGCAGCCAAAAGGAGGAGCAATATCAATATAAAATTTACTACTTAACGAAATACCTAATAACGGCACAGAAAGCGGGCAGACACGCAACTGGCGATATGCCCGCGCCAAATCAGCCGACCACAACCATGAAGAAGAGCCTAATAGCGTCAACCTATCAGTGAGGGTTGCTATTGATGGAAGCGAGAAATTAAACTGTCTACCCTGATAGAACCCTTTAACTATCCCTGAATTAACACTCTTACCGAGAGGAAAACTTAAATCCATAATCACTCGTCGCATGCTAGAATTCTTCTTCGGTCTAGTCATTAGAGGGCTTATCTGAAACCAGGGCTGAAAGGGAGCTTCAAGAAACGGACCCAACAGTGCACCCATTTCCAACTCTTTACGGACATAACTAGCTATATGGACATCAGAGCTCGCTTCACGCATATGATTTATCAAAGTCGGAACTGGAACTACCCCTGATGTGTAGTCAAGAGGCCACCCGAACTCAAGGTGATCTAGCAACAGGGAATCAGGAAAGTCAACCAACAAATCTCTCCACACCGAAATATTCAATCCTGACTTAATCGGAATCCGAGCCCCTAAATAATTAGGCAACGCCGTATCCCTTACCGCCTTATATATCTTACAGTATGGCAAACTATCTGTCTCATACGTATTCGCAGTAAACGGCCAGAACCTATCAAGCGTTATCCTGAACATAAGCGGAGAAGGCGGCGGAACAAAAACATCATCATCGCTTGCTAACAAACAGTTTTCATCGAACCAATCGAACATTATTTCTGGCAATGATATATCCAACGACATGCCTTGCGCATAGCGATCAGCTGTTCTATGTACATGCAGTATTAGGTCAGCTGCAGCACTGGGACCAACTTTGGCAATTAACGGCGGCGCCTCAGCACTAATGATAGCGGGAGCGACCTCATTAGACACAACAATGTTATTAGCATGCTGCTGCACTGGTATACAAAGAGCTCTATGTTCAGAAGGTTCAATCGTTTCAGCAATAATAGGAACATTAACATTAGGCGAAACAGGTACATTCAATTCGGAAACATCCTGCAACATTATGCTACTAGATTCTTGCACATTATCGGTCTTAGGCAATACTGATAAACTACCTGCATTACATATTGGCAGAATCTGAGAAGCCGTATCTAAACCTTGAACAAACTGTGTCACTTTCCCGGAGATTTCAAGTTCACTTACTGTCTTCACCTCCTCAGCGGCTGGCTTTCTATCAAGAAAACCCCGCTTCTTCAAACAATCTTGCTCCTTATGAACAAGGACGCGCTTAAACCTGTACGCACACCATGCACAGATATGCTGAAGCCGTGCAGGATGCACCCCATGTGATTGCTCAAAACCACAGTCTTTACCCCAGTTCCATTTCCAGCACGCTTTCCCGTCCGCTTCTTTATTGTACTCTTCCCGGGCATTAATGGGTGCCTGCACCGACTGTACCGGCGGCACCGAAACTGTCGCCGACACCTGAGACTGGTGGCGAAACGATGCCTGCGCAAACACACTTTTCTGCTGCGCCAATTTCATTGCAGCTGAGCACATGTCCCTTTGCAAGTCTTTAATCTTCTCTTCATCCAATAAACCATGCCTAAACCGCCCACTCTCCACCAACTGGAACACTCGCTCCGACCAGCGACGGCACGTCTGCCACTCCCAAATCACCGCCATTCGCGCCAACTCCTCCTCATGCCTCAACAGAGGCGGCCACCATTCGTCCGGAAAAACCGGTTCGACTGCCAACTGCCTCAAAGCCAAGAAGTACTCAGCCCATGTTGCTTCCCCCATTGCAATTTGCCTGAAATTATCACCACGCGTAATAAATAAATGCGGAAGCAGTTTCGTACCTTTGCCTTTGCGAAGCCCAGGTGTTGCTCGAAGCAAACCATCCACCCTCGGCTCAGCTAGTCGCAATGGCCGCGGCGGCGGCGCCGGTGACCTGCTACGAACACGGGGCGTTTCTCGCCGGTATCTTGACCTGGACCGACCCACCTCCTCTCTCGGGAAAATCACTGGGGACACTGAGCTCTCCGACACCCTTCTACCTCTATGACGTGGCGTTGCACAACCTGCACTCTGCCGGTCACTGTCCGAAAGTGGGCTAATGCACCTCGGCAGCCTTGACCGCCCCGCCTTCACGCGAACCGGCGAACGTGACTCCAACGCTTCCAACCTTGCTGCAACACTACGCTCCGTAGCCTTTACCGCTTTCCTCAGCCTAGCCAGTTCCTCTCTCTCGGACTCTTCCACTACCTGGGGCACCAACTCCCCGTCAGAAGCCTGCGAAGACGATGACATTGTATGAACAGTCGTTGCAGCACTTCTCATTGACCGCGCCCGGACCAACCTTCCCGGGCATGACAGCTGTGACAGCGGGGGACGCCCCCGGCGCTTCTTCCCAGGTGGCATGACAGACAGGCAAGTAACTCTAGGAAGCGAAGTGAAACGGATGGAGGCGGAAAAGAAGTGAGGTAGAAAAACAGAAACCGGAAACGAGGAAAGGAGGTCAGACAGTTGCCTCGTTAGCAAATTAGACATGTTAGCCTCCGCCAACATGCGCGGTGTAAACAAGTCTATTCAAGACTTATCCATGATAGGCAGAATAAATCTTCAAGAGGAAAAAAGTAATCTGCCAATGCCGACTTAGTTTTGCATGAAGCCAAACTGTATCCATACAACCGATCATCTATACCCTCCTACAAATAGCACCTCCACATATAGGCGTTACGCTGAAAGTTGCCTAATCTGATGAAAGCATTAATTTGATTGGACCAAAACACCCAAGTATATCTGATCCTCCTTACGGGTGGATTAATTAAACATGTATTGTTGCGTAGAAGGGCATTCTTAGCCAATTTGTCATGCTTCTGAAATAATGTGGGATTGTCTTATTTTATGTGCATTCAGTCTGAATATGATAGTCAATCTGTCCATGCTTTCAATTTTGAAATAGGGGGTGTGCTTGTATTGGATCGTATGCTTCTATTGGGATATATACAGTAAGTTTTCAACTAGAGTGTGGTTGACCGTCCTGATATGACCTTAGATGTTGCTAGGACGTAAAACAACAACAAACAAACAAACAAGACTGTGGTTGATTGTACTGCTTAACCTAATATATTTATTTATCTCAGAAAATTGTAGAAAATTATAAACATTCAAAGCAAGACTAGGCGACTTGGATGATTGACCCCAATTAGAGACAACACACCCTCTTGGTTATCTGGATGTTGTCACAGTGTTTTCTGCTTAATTTCTTGTTATAATGTATTTATTGTAAATAAATAGGTTTAATTATTGAAGTTGGATTTGACTGTAAGACCAGTGGCTCAAGGTTGCCAAATGATTATAGTCAAATGAATAACAACTGCTAACCTGCCCCCTACCCCCCACCCTCACCCCCACCCCCATCCAACAAACACAACATAATAGTGTCATAAAGGTGATCACCAACTGATGATTTCTTCATGGCTTCCGATCAAGACCCTTATCCGCACGCTGTTTGCTCAGTGTAGCCCGGCCTTAAGAATCGATTTGGTTTGTGTTGACCACCGATACGGACCAATCAGAAGGCTCCATTTATCTCCATCGATTGGCACTTTCCTGACAGCCAATCATACCCTTAGATCTCTCCGCGTTAGCCATGGGCCGTCGCCATGGTTACCAGCCGGCAGCCAATCAGGACCGCGCTTAGAGTGGAAGCGAGGGAGGATTTGCTGGTCCGTGGGCGGTATGGGTTGTTTTTTTTGGAATGGGATTTTTTTTAGAATTGCCACTGAAATATCTCAGGAAACAAACAACTTTGTTTATTGTTGTTGTTGTTGTTTTCCTTCATTGCCGGGATTCCGTGATGCAAGTCTGCCGTCATAAGAATATCAAAGCAGATTGCTAAGATTTATGACGTTTTGCTTTTAGTTTCAATACTTCCATTGATTAAACATAGATACTGTGGACTACTGTGGATGTTGTCGTCTTCCTCATTCAATTGCTCTTCATACTATCCTGGTAAATACTTTGTTGTATTCCTCATTACATTGCTCCTCGCACTATCCTGGTAAATGCATGGTTGTCTTCCTTATCTCATTGCTCTTCACACTATCCTGGTAAATGCATTGGTATATTAATCATGTCATTGCTATTCACACTATCCTGGTAAATGGGTGTTGACTTCCTCATTACATTGCTCTTTACATTATCCTGGTAAATACAGTGTTGTATTCCGCATTCCAGTGCTCTTCACACTATCCTGGTACATATATTGTCTTCATGATCCCATTGTTATTCACACTATCCTGGTAGATACATTGTTGTATTCCTCATTACATTGCTCTTCACACTATCCAGGTAAATACATTAGTGTATTCCTCATTCCATTGCTCTTCACACTATCCTGGCAAATACCAAGAGGCAGACTGGATAGCAACTAATATCAAATTTTAGATCCTTAGTTTGAATCGGTTGGGGTTCAAACATGGGGTTTGAATCCCATGCCCTATTGGAAGGAAAGTGGGCGCTCAACTATTTCGGCTATCCAATGTGTTCTAAACAAGTTTTTGGGTGTTTTTTTTGTACATTAGTTGTTTAAGCAGGGGAAATTTCAATTGTGGACGATTGGTCTTCCTCATTGCACTGCTCCTTGCCCTATCCTAATAATGTTGAGCGCCTGGCTAGGAATCGGTTAGTGAAGACCTACTCCATATTGGGAAGTTCTCCTCCAAGGCTAATTGATGGCTCTTTTTCTGCGACGAGAACCAGTATCCTACGAAACTGTGGATTTGAGTCCAATTTTCGTCTTTCTTGGAGGTATTGGCCTGTTTACAAACACCTTTATTACACAATCTACCACACTCGTCCCCCAGGAATTGTGAAGTCATTTAAATAGTTTACCTCCATAAGTCGTGTAACACTTATACTTACGTAGATACAGGCAATGCACTTACACATACACAGGGTAGGTTCAACAACAATACAGCATGGAGCTTGCATGTGATCCTGGTCATAGCACCAATGGTGACTTTATAGTTTTGTCCCACTGGGAGACCAGGCTGCCAGCACCATGACTGATATCCCACTCAGTCACATTATCCTGACACTGAGCCAACCAGTTTTTGCCCTATCCTAATAATGCCTAGCACCTGGCTAGGAAGTGACAAGTATACATTTTTAAGTCATCGGTTTGACGCAACCAGGATTTGAACCAACGAACCCATGTGTTCAGATTCCCCGATCTCTCAAAACAGGAGACAGACGCTGAACTCATTCGGCCATCCCATCTGGTCATTTCTGATCTAGTTTCAGTCATCCAGCGCAATCATTGGCTATCAACCAAAGAATTCATCAAAGCTTCAATAGATGATTTCCCAATGTGCTGTGGAGTTATCAATTAGTTTAGACTTGACCACTGATATGGAGCAACCAGAAGGCTCCATTTATCTTAATCAATTGGCATGCTCCTGACAGCCATTGATACTGCAGGAGCGCACCAGATATTAGAACTAGACCTCTGCAGTATATTATACACCTATGTAGATATATATATGTTGAGTTATCTATTGATTTTTTATGGTTTAACCCCATGTTGGCAGTCAGGGGCTTGTTTTTTTTTTGTACATTAGTTGTTTAAGCAGGGGAAATTTTGATCACGGATGATTGGTCTTCCTCATTCCACTGCTCCTTGCCCTATTCTAATTATGTCAAGTGCCTGGCTAGGAACTGACAAGTATAAATTGTTAAGTCATTGCTTTGATTCGACCAGGGTTCGGCCCCACGATCCCACAATCTACCAACACGGGAGACGGACGCTCTAACTCATTCAGCCATCCCGTCTTGTTCGCTGTACAAAGCTAGTGGTATCGAATATGCCCAACTAATTAAAATTGCACAGTCTCATGGTTTTGAGCTTCCGTCATTTTCTTAGATAAACATATTATGCTGATTGCTATAATCTACCTTAATTTAGTTTGAAGTAACTTTTATTTTAAATAGCTAACTTTTGAGAAATTTGAAGTAAAAACATGCAAAATTAGTTTTGGCAAGCGTTCCTAAACTCTGACACCATAGGCTTCTGCAGTAACAGGTTCTATTAAATTGCGCCAGAATTCCCTTCTATGTGGCGACAAATGTGTAATAAATGCACCAGTATCGCCATTAGAGACATAGCATCAAATCTAGATAATTATTTTGGTTTTGAAATTTTTTTGTTTCATCGGACTATGCAGCTTTAATCACATGCACATGCCTACATTGAAATTGAGACGAAATTGCAAAGTGGCCAGAAGAGTGGTAAGTGAAAGTAAAAATGATTGCAGACGTCATTTTGATGTGGTTAAATGTGTGTCCAATGCCAGCAAGGTTTAACTCAGAAAACATGTATACAATTACAGGAGGTGATACAACCCAGTTGTTTTTAGGATCTTTAAAATGTGTTCACGGTTTACATCGATAAAGAGGTCTGGCATGCTATTATTTACATTAAAATAGTGTTAGCACAAGGCCATAACATCTAGACGCTTAAGCGCTAACACCCAATGTGTGTATAATAATAATAATAGAGATAACTGAAGAGTGATAGTGTTCTTGTACTTCCCATAATAGCTTATGTATAACGTATTATGCGAGTATCAAAATATGATGGGAATTGTTTCCATTATATATTATATTCTCCATAAGACTCCACACTTGACTGGTGGCACCACCTGCCCATGCCTCCCCTCCATCGGGTGTCGACAAGTGTCCGTCGCCCCAGAGGATCACATATATGTAATGTATAATGGACTGCTGGAAGACCAGTGCCCCGGCGCTGACAAAATATGTATTCAGATGAATAAAAATATGTACCAAAAAAATTATACAAGTATAAATGTGTAGCGGTCTGCACTGACCTCTCAGGCAAGGAGCCGCATAGACAGGTAGGTGTGGGTAGTGTGGTGATATCAGGGAGCCTAGGTGGTGTAATAGTTAGCACACAGGCCCAGAATGCAAAGAGATGTGGGTTTGAGTCCTGCTCTAGGCACAATATTTCCCATTTTCATCACGCCCACAACACTGGTTGCCGTGAACATGGCCCTGTACAAGCTATGCACTGTTTAGTTGTTGAACCTACCCTGTGTATGTATGTGTTAGTGCATTACCTGTATGTATGTAATTGTAAGCATTAAAAGACTTACAATTCCAGGGGGACGAGTGTAGTGGCCTGCACTGACCTCTCAGGCAAGGAGCCACATAGACAGGTAGGTGTGGGTAGTGTGGTGATATCAGGGAGCCTAGGTGGTGTAATAGTTAGCACACTGGCCCGGAATGCAAAGAGACGTGGGTTCGAGTCCCGCTCTAGGCGCAATATTTCCGATTTTCAGCACCCCCACGACAAATGCAAGAAGAACATATGAAGAGTTCAGGCGCAAAACCCTGTAAATGCCAATTCAAAAATGCAGTTTAAATAACAGATTTTTATCTGAAAATAATTGTAATTCTAACTAATTCCGCGTTTCTTATTTTGACATGATTATGGAGCAATGAACAAAAAAGTAGGAATGCAAAAAATAAATATGTTGATAGTTTGATTCCAATGTTTATGTCAATTTTGTTATCAGTGTTTACATGGTTTTGTGCCTGAACTCTTCATATACTTTATATATCTACTCCTCCTTGGCGCATTGGTGGAGTATATATATATGTATAGATATATATATATGTAGCAATAAAGTGAATATAATATAAATGTTTAAATGTGTACATAAATGTAAATTGAGAGGTATAACCTTATGACAACCAGAATTGTGTAATGAGAAACAATATATAATATATAAACATACACATCTGAATATATAAATATACATAAATGGATGACAATATGTATATTATCCATTAGACAACCAACACAATACCAATATGGTTCTCAATTCTCTGGCTGGATAGGACCAAACCCTTTATCTAAAACAAAATGCAGTGGCAGCAGGTGTCTTACTGCTGTGTGGGGCCTGCTGATAAACCCCAACACAGTACCCACTATCCCTACTTGCATGCACACACATGGGCTAACCATACAGCTCAAGCTACTTATTCTAGAACTGTCAACAGGCCTTCATAAACTA
The DNA here is from genome assembly GCA_030323885.1 of Branchipolynoe longqiensis. Lineage (NCBI taxonomy): Eukaryota > Metazoa > Annelida > Polychaeta > Phyllodocida > Polynoidae > Branchipolynoe > Branchipolynoe longqiensis. The sequence continues at coordinate 35,780 of JASIRB010003122.1, read as the reverse complement.
ACCTACTCCAGTTCCATTAATATAATATTTATCTAAAGCTCGATTTTATATTTCACATAAAGGGATATGTATATCCTTATCGAAACCAACATTATATTGATATACTTTTTACATTTATTATTGTATTTGTCATTATTATTTGCATAGTATTTGTAATGTATATCAAAGGTTATGGTATGTACTGTCCTGTCTATGGGAAAGTGCAGATAAAAGGCTGCTTGTTGCTTATCGGAAAGAGTAGCCTATATGGCGGCAGCAGGTTTCTTTGACGTCCAATTTAGACTATTCATGCGTGACCTAATAAGGCATCAGATAGAGGCTGAGTGTGTGTCCGTATTGGGTGCCGATGTTTATGAATTACTACAGAAATTAAAGGAGTATAATTTAAATATATTCACTTTTTGAAACTATCATAATCATTTTTGGATACCTTTTTTCTATCTACTGGTCAATTTTCATGAAGATTGAGTGGTGATCAGATGCGTAAACAAAGTTGCTCACCCTGGTTGCCAATCTTTTCTTAAATTCAAAATTGCATAACTTTCTTAATATATATATATTTGATTAATATATGTTAACCCTTTTAAAGCTTTTATTAATTTGTAATTACTAAGACTAGTTGTTTAACTGTGTTACACAGATAACTATGCTGACAGTGCTGCATGGTACATGATACCACCATAATTATGCAGACTTGAAATTGACACATTGTAGTTAAAGAATAGGAAAATCACCATGCAAGGGTCACCCAATCTTCGTGAAAATTGGCCAATAGATAGAAATCCGGTATGCAAAGATGAATATAGTAGGTTAAAAATGAATACCCACAAATTAGAGTGATTTCGAGAGGTAGTGGTCGACAGAAAAGTATTCACATCACTTTTCATACAGCGGCACCTCGCAGAGTAGTACTTGGCCTCGGTATGGGTTCAACATGGCCGCGGCATGAATAGTGTCAATGGCTGATGATAAAAATCAATGCGCTCTAGAGGTATCCTTAAATAAAACAAACTTCTTCTTCACATCAGTAATTCTCTCCAGGACCTGAGGTGGTCGGCCCTGCCAAACTTCACCACTGACACTTGCGCCACCTATCGATTTTCATCGGAATGTTCTTATGTTAACTCAACGATGCAGCTGCCCACACTATATCGTAATAGTATACCACTCCTGTCTCATCGTGAATTAGATATACTTGAAATGGAAACTTGCTAAGTTCATTTTCGCAGGCATGTCAAAATACTGATAAAATAGTCTTCAACTGTAATACGGTCTATTAAATTGGCTCAATATCCCACACTGTGCAACAACACATGTTTTATATGGTCTATTAAATTGGCTCAATATCCCAGTCTGTGCAACAACACTTGTTTTATACAGTCTATTAAATTGGCTCAATATCCCAGTACGTGCAGCAACATGTGTTTTATACAGTTTATTAAATTGGCTCAATATCCCAGTCTGTGCAACAACACATGTTTTATACAGTCTATTAAATTGGCTCAATATCCCACACTGTGCAACAACACGTGTTTTATACGGTCTATTAAATTGGCTCAATATCCCAGTCTGTGCAACAACACATGTTTTATACCGTCTATTAAATTGGCTCAATATCCCAGTCTGTGCAACAACACCTGTTTTATACAGTCTATTAAATTGGCTCAATATCCCACACTGTGCAACAACACATGTTTTATACGGTCTATTAAATTGGCTCAATATCCCAGTCTGTGCAACAACACATTTTTATACTGTCTATTAAATTGGCTCAATATCCCAGTCTGTGCACCAACACGTGTTTTATACAGTCTATTAAATTGGCTCAATATCCCAGTCTGTGCAACAACACGTGTCTTATAAGTGGGCCAGTATCTACGTTGCGTACATAGGAACAAATTGAGGTAAGTTTGTGTATGGGTGTTTTGGGGTTTTGACAATTTGATGCTTGCATCAGACTATGCAGCTTTAACAGGCGTGGTAGCAGAATCGGTAGAGCGCGGCTTCGCGTGCGGGAGACCGGGAGTTTGGTGCCCAGTCGAGTCAAGCCAATGACTTATCAAATTAATACTTGTCGCTTCCTAGCCTGGTGCTCAGCGTTATTGGGATACGGCAAGTACTGGTTAGCTCAGTGTCAGTATAATGTGACTGAGTGGGATATCGGGTCATGGTGCCGGCGGCCTGAAATCCCAGTGCGGCAGCACTATAACATCACCATCAGTGTGCAATGTCACAAGTCAGTACATGTCCTGATATGACATTAGATCTTGCCAGGACGTAAAACTCCAACAAGCAACCAACCAACTATGCAGCTTTAATGTGGAATATTTAGTACCGCAGCAATTTCAGCGGTGAATTGTTGTGGAAACAGCCCGCCAGATGGCGTTGCTGGTAAGCCTCCTTTTGGCGCCAGTCAAACATCAATCTTAGTAGAGATCCTGGTACAATTACTGCTCCCTGGCGCGGACCTCTCTTTGGGCTGGTCTCGATTTGACTGATTTGGGAAACATCCATCATTTATTAACAAGAAATTGGAGGGTGGGGTGGGGGAGGTGGGGGTGTGGGTGTCGGCGGGGATGCGGGGGGGGGCAACTCATAAGGATGGAGTTTTGGGTTTGGCAGTGACTTGCCAGGATCTGTCCATCAAACTAATGACCCAACCACACCCTGGACCTAATTATTCTCTGGTTAAGGCCCTGTCACACTATGATGTAACAACATCAGCATAGGGAGAACGTGAAAAACGTTGAACTTCTCGGCGTAGGACACAAATTTGGGCACAAGTTGAATGTGGATGCAGCATAGTTGACGTGAGCGTAACATTGGTAAAGCGTAGTGATAGCGTCATTCAACGAGAGAGCACAACGTCATTACGCTCACGTGACGGTATGTATGTTATTCCATCGCCAGAACTACATTATGTGATGCTACATACGTCATGACATGGTGGCGAAAGGCTGAACGTATGTTGAACGTATGTTGGACATACGTTCAGCATATGTTCTCCTGACGTTCCCATTACGCCGCGTGGATGTTTCCACCAGCTTTAATGTGGGTGAACGTAGTGGAACATAGTGGAATGTAGTGGAATGTAGTGGAATGTAGTGGAATGTAGTGGAATGTAGTGGAATGTAGTGGAACGTAGTGGAACATAGTGGAACATAGTGGAACGTAGTGGAACATAGTGGAACGTAGTGAGCAGTGTTTGACTAACATCGGTTTAACGTCATTGACGTTCACGGAATGTGTACAGAACGTACGGCGAACGTAAACCCTTACGTTCAAGTTACGTCGAAAGTTTTGAACTGGTTCAAAACCTTGATGTGCGCCGACATAACACGACGTAACATGACATAGCTCGACATCAGTCTAACGTCATTCTGACGTCATCATAACATAACCCAATGTACGTCAACTTAATGATGAAACGTGAGCATGCCAGGCTTACGTTGGCTCGTTACATCGTAGTGTGACAGGGGTATAAACTACTTCCTGTCCGATCTGAGGCTTTCAGGACTAGGGCTGCGTAAAGCTGAGTGATCCGATGAAATCATGCAATTATCTAAATCAAAACGCTGACCGAAAATTAATCCTACATATCCAAGTTACTTACCGGTGTACTTATTAAGTATATATTGCTATATAAAAGACATTAACTCAATCGGATCGAACATGTGACACCTACTTATGATGTCTCACATTGTAGTGTGCACATCAAAATAATTGCGCATGTTTTCACTTAAAATATCTCCATTTTTATCCAAGTTACTCGAAACTGAAGCAATATAGATTATGTGTGGTATATGTAGATATGCGAATATTAATTATGAATGTAATTAAGATGGCCAGACAGACAAGTATATATAAGGTGGCATTTATTTCTCAGTAGTCAAGTTAGTCAGTAATGTATCACTCAGGTTCGAAGGCACTTAACCCTACCTGTTTAGTCTTTAATGCTAGGGTGGGTGGGAGGGCAAAGTTAAGGAGCGTAGAGAATAGATGTTCAGGTTTTAAAAGTTCAGGTTGAAGTGAGACCGATTCGGATATTCAATTCGATATTTTGATTGTCTCTAAAGGTAGGTGGCGCATCGATCGGCGGCCGATTAACTAGTTCTGCTATAACACTGTAGGTGGCGCCTTCTGCGTCCTTAGTAACGAATGCTGTCTTCTTCGCAATGCTAAATTAGCCATGTTTAAAAACATGAACAATGCGTATGCTGCTACCGACAGCAGCCTCAGACTAAGGGAGACGCCACTCCAGCGGCCTGGACTGTCAGAGGTCTGCATGGAAGCAGTCAAATTCCTTGGTTCCTCCAGCGTCCGCCTTGGATGTGATGACCGGATGAGTTGAGCGTCCGTCTCCTGTTTTGGTAGATCGTGGGATTCAAACACATGGGTTTATTTGAACCTGGTTGAGTCAAACCAATGATGTAAAAATTATTAGGACAGGGCAAGGACTGGTTGGGTCAGTGTTAGGATAATGTAACTGAGTGGGATATCAGGTCAGGGTACTTGCAGCCTGTTCTCCCAGTGGGGCAGCACTATAACGTCGCCATGAGTGCGCACTCGCACAAAGACCAATTGTCTGTGATTCAAATTTCCCCTTGTTAATCAACTAATGTACCAACAAATAAAATAAAGTATCCCCCTTATAATGGCGCCCATGGCGTGTTCCATGCCCTAGGTGTAATATATGTATACGCGTGGCGATTGTGAATACCCCCCATGTGACATGACGTCATGGATGACATCAGGAGATGACGAGAAATAAACCAGTTGGAACTAGCCTTCGCCGTGTGTAGTCGTTTTGTGTCTTGCTACTTATTACATGGTGTCAGATACAACGAACTCGGAATGGCGCTCACCGGATTAAAGCCTCCTGGAACATTGAATCTGGAGGACAACATGTCCCTAAATTGGGAACAATGGCACGACTCATATGAGTTTTACACTGCAGCTGCTGGAATTCAAGCAAAGGCTGAAAAGGTACAGTGCGCAGTGTTTCTACACATAGCCGGTGCCGAGGCACAAAAGGTTTACAGGACGCTAAAGTGTGATACCAGCATCATCGACAAGATACAACCTCTAGTTGATGCATTCCGCACTTACTGTAAAGGAAAAACAAATATCACAGTTATACGCTATAAGTTCAACTCACTACAACAATCATCCGAAACAATGGACGCCTACATCCGCGAACTGCAATATCGGGTAGCACATTGTAATTATGGAGAACTGACTGACTCCATGTTGTGCGACCGATTAGTTTGCGGCGTCAAAGAGGATAAACTAAGGGACCGATTGCTACAGACGGCTAACTTAACACTTGAACAGTGTATAGAAACCTGTCGCTTAAGTGAACACAAGGCAACACTACTGTCAGAAGCGACACTGACAACAGAAATCGACCATGTCGACGTTGTCACCGTGAGGCCGTGGACAACCAATCCGCCGCCACAACGAACGCCACCCTGGACAGGTCGGCGCAGTCAATCGAAGCCTGCGAACACACGAACACAATGTGGTAGGTGTGGATACGCGCATACACCCGGACAGTGCCCTGCAAAAGGTAAACAATGTTCAAAATGTCACTTGCTGGGACACTTCTCCAAAGTGTGTAAAACAAAGCGACCAAACTACGCAAGTCTAAATGTCATCCAAGTGGATGATAACAACCCGACTCCACCCAACATGGACAGCAACTACGACATGGATAACGACTTATTCATTGGGTGCCTCTCTCAACATGACAGTGACGGCACCTCCCTCTGGTACGCTACCATAATCCTCAACAATGAGAAGGTGAGATTCAAGTTGGACACAGGGTCCCAAGCCAACATAATTCCAAAGGAGGTGTATGACAAGCTAAGCAATGTGCCCCTTCACCCTACAAGATGCACATTGATAACGTTCTCGGGGGAGAGAATTCGTCCTGAGGGAGAAGCCGACATCGTCACGAATGGCAGACGACTACGCTACCAGGTTACAAGTACAGGCTGCCCGATACTAGGAAGCGACGCATGCGCAGACCTAGGCCTAATACGACGCGTCAACACGGTGTCAACAGTAACGGCGGCGATGTCACCTCCCGATGCGGCACCAATCACTGTGCAGGCAGACGACCCAAGCGTGCAGTTGCTGGTAAACAAATATTATGACATTTTCGAAGGATTAGGAAAAATCAAAAGCAACGCAATCATTCGAACTGATAAAAATGTAACACCATGTATAGACCCACCCAGAAGAATACCTCATGCAATAGCCGATCAAGTAAAAAATGAATTAAAAAAAATGGTTAAGCTAGGAGTAATAATTGAGGAATCGGAACCCACCCCATGGGTTAGTTCTATAACTGTAGTAAAAAAGCCTAATAAAATTCACGTCTGTTTGGATCCCACCAAATTAAATAAAGCAATTCTGAATAGTCCATATCCAACAAGAACTATAGAAGAAGTCATAGCTAAAACTTCAGATGCAAAATTCTTTTCAGTTATAGATGCCAACAGTGGCTACTGGCAAATCGAATTAGACAAAAGCAGTAGCAAACTATGCACTTTTAATACGCCATGGGGCCGGTACCGATTCACTCGTTTACCGTTCGGTATTAAAACCGCGGGAGACATTTTCGTACAAGAAATGAAACAAATTTTACATGGGTTAGCAGGTGTAAACATAGTCACAGATGACATATTAGTATATGGCTCCACCATTGAGGAGCACAACACACGGTTAGAAGCCGTATTCAAAAGGGCTTGCGATGTAAATTTAAAATTTAACCCAGCCAAGTCAAAAATATGCAAAGAAGAAGTTACATATGTAGGGCATACGCTCACACAGGCAGGGGTAAAACCTACAAATGAAAGGATCCAGGCCATTGTCGAGATGCCGGCACCAAGCGATAAAGCCGGAGTGCAGCGATTCCTAGGTATGCTAGGGTACGTCGGAAAGTTTATTCCGAAAATGTCAGAAATAGCTAAGCCTTTACGACAATTACTAGGTAAGAACGTCGCATGGCACTGGCAACACGAGCAAGTGGAGGCATTTTCGATGTTAAAAAAATTGTTAATTACAGCACCTGTATTACAATATTATAATGTAACAAAACCAATAACATTACAGGTAGATGCATCCCAGTCTGGGCTGGGAGCTGTACTGTTCCAAAATAATAAACCTGTAGCGATGGCTTCTAAATCATTAGACCAAACACAATCGAGCTATGCAGTCATCGAAAAGGAACTCCTGGCTATATGTTTCGGGTGCAAGAAGTGCCATCAATATATATTTGGCAAACAAGTAACAATTCAAACTGACCACAAGCCCCTGGTAGCAATAATGGACAAACCGATACATATGCTATCGGCTAGAATGCAAAGGATGAGTCTCCGTTTGCAGAACTACAATATTACATTAATGTATATTAAAGGTACCGATATGTACTTTGCAGATGCCTTATCCCGAGCCCACTCTACAACCATCCAGCCGAATAATCTATTTGACTCAAGCCTAGCTGTCGCACAGATCGATGTGGCGCAACATATCCTTCATAGAATTGAAACTGAAACTAAAATAGATGAGACATTACATGAAGTCATTAAATTGACACAGCAAGGTTGGCCCACTGAAAAAGGGAAAATACACCTATTAGCAAAACCCTTTTACACGTTTAAAGACAGTTTAACATACGTGGATAATGTGCTACTTAAAGATAACCAAATAGTAATACCCTCTAAGTTGCAACACGAAATGCTAACATTGATACATGAATCGCACTTGGGCATCATAAAATGTAAAGAGTTGGCCCGTGACAACGTGTTCTGGCCAGGTATGTCGAAACAAATCGAGGACATAGTTGCTCGCTGTTCAAATTGTCAATCATTACGAAACAAACCACACTCCGAACCAATGATATCACATCAAATACCCCAATTACCCTTTGAAAAAGTAGGTATTGATCTGTTTTAAATACACGATAAAAAATTTCTAGTAGTAGTACACTACTACTCCAAATATCCCGAAGTGGTAGAATTGAGAGAGACAACAAGCAAAGCCACAATTGTAGTATTGAAACAAATATTTTGCCGATTCGGTATACCAGAAACGGTAGTCTCGGATAATGGTCCTCAATTCCAAAGCGCAGCATACAAAGAGTTTGCAAAGGAGTTTGGATTCCACATGGTATTCTCTAACCCTCTGCACGCTCAGAGCAATGGCCTGGCCAAGAGGTACGGGCAAACAATTAAACATATTGTAAAAAAGGCAACAAATGACAACAAAGATTATAATATTGCACTGCTAAACTACCGAAACACACCCCTCACCACCATAGGTGCCTCCCCAGCACAACTGCTTTTTAACAGGAGACTAAAGTGCAGGTTACCTACAACAAAAAAACAATTAAAACCAGAGATCCCCACACCTAAAATAAAACAATTCAACAAAGCTCAACAATCGCAAAGTAAATATCATGACCAACATGCAGGTGTACAACATGCAAAACTAAACAAAACAGACCACGTCCAATACATTGATCATCAAGGAAAATGGAAACCGGGAATAATAGTACAAACATACACACCCGGCCCTCGAGATTATAAAATTAAAAATGCAGAAAATAATGTATTAAGAAGGAATCGAAAATACATATTCAAAGTACCAAATAACCAAGCAAATCAAGCAACATACACCATGAAATCAACACCACCGCAACTACCTTCAAAACAGTCACACGATAATAATGCCCCGGTCACAACACCTTACATCACTCGGTACGGTCGAATGTTGCGCCCAGTAAAAAGGTTTATACCGCAGTAGCCTCCGGCGAACAAGTAAAAGTAGTTAGAGTTAAGACATTGTCACTAATAAATTTTAAAAAAAAATAAAAAATTTAAATTAAAAGAAACAAAAAAACATACCATGTTAGAAAATAAGACTATAGCGATATGTGAGTACAAACTATTAAACTGTATCACGCTGTTGCACTGCAACGATGTAATTAAACCACCATGGCTCTATAAAAAAAATTAAAAAAATTAAATTAAATTAAATTAAATTTTTAAAAAGGGGGAGATGTAATACATGTATACGCGTGGCGATTGGGAATACCCCCCACATGACATGACGTCATGGATGACGTCAGGAGATGACGAGAAATAAACCAGTTGGAACTAGCCTTCGCCGTGTGTAGTCGTTTTGTGTCTTGCTACTTATTACACGAGGTACCCTACAGTTGCAGCAATATATATATATACACACATGTCAAGTCTCCCGATTTGGGCAGGAGCCTCCTGATTTTAAGTACCTCACCTGACCTCCCAATCGGGTATTCAATTTAAGCCCAATCTCCCGCTTTTAGAACAAATCTATCGCTGTATCCCAGTGATTCTTGACTCTTGACATTTTGAAGATTTATACTTCCTGTCATGGAGAAGTCTGAATAGACTTGTTTTCACCATTAGACAGTTTGTCGATAGAAAGCCCTTGCCGACACTTTTATCGACCCAATGGATTTGTATCCCCCCACACCACACAGAAATGTTATGAGAGCAACCAGCCTTTGATGATGCTGTAAGTCATACACACCAGTGGAAATCCAAATTGGCAGAGGTGGGGGGGTGGGTAATCAAACCATCGACCTTCGGATTAGTAGTCCGACCTAGAAAAAAGTCAGACACTCTAACCAATCTGCCACAGAGAATACATATAGGGAGTCTCAACTGATGAGCCTGTGCCATAAACTTTATTTGTTTGATTTATTTAGCAAGTGGTACATGAGATTATGCAGATACATGCAATTCTTTACAACTTTTAATTTAATTTTCTTATATTTTATGGTGCAATAAAATGTTGGTACTGATAAACTTGTGTTTTGTGTCGTTGAAAGTGTGCGCGAATGGCGTAGAAACTGATTTCGCGCATAATCTTCCCCATGAGAATTTTCAAATGTTGACAGGTTTGTATGTACAGATGAACCTCGATCCAACGGACACCGATGCAACGGATTCCGGATCCAACGGACCCAATCCCCTAGAGTGAGCTAGGCTCCCACACATGTGTAATGCATACTCACACATATGCATACTCATTCACACATACAAACATACCCACATAGTGCCATGCACACATAGTGCCATGCACACATGGTGCCATGCACAGAGCCGTGCAGGTTTGTTTGTTAAAATTTAACATCCTAGCAAAATCTAAGGTCCTGTTTTCCACATTATCACTATGGCACCTATAGATAAAGCAATTTCGTCGGTGCAACGGACAAACGGCTTTAACGGACAACTGCTCCCCGTTGGATCGCGGTTCATCTGTATGTATATATCCCCCCCTCCCCCTTCAAAACCGCTTCATCTGAATATTCTGGCGCCTGTCATTTTTTTTAAAGAGTCCATATGGAAAGCAGGTGCCGCATTTTAAACTGACACGACCCTTTCTGCTGATTGCTTCATTCTGAATTTTCCAACCATCACTGGACCGGAAGTGAACAGTAGGAAATATAAATATCCCATGAGCTCTCCGTATTCACAGTCAACGAGCGTCTAGAGCGGTTTCCAGTTGGAAATAGTATTATTGTACTGAATATTTGTATTCCCAACTGCGGTTTCGCTTGACAATGCATGAGAATGCGTGGTACATGATTTTGAGAAATCGTGATATAATTCTAAAAAAATCGTGTTATTTGCAATGGCATGTACTTCAAAGTAAAGTATGGTCGATTGTATCGATCAATGTCATTTTCTGAAAATAAATTCGATAATTTTTATTTTTTGTAAAGAGAGAGAGAGAGGGGGAGAATATAAAGTCAAACTTAAGACGATTGAATTAATAGTATTCATTCAACCTTAGTAGTAGTGCATAATTAGGTCCATTAGTACATACCAATAATAATGGTGATGGCGTTGGTAATGGTGGTGGTGGTGATGGTGTTAGATTTGGTGCTGGTGCTGGTGCTGGTGCTGGTGATAGTGATAGTGATGGTGGTGACGATGGTGATGGTTATGGTGTTGATGCTGATGATAGTGGTGATGGTTATGGTGTTGATGGTGATGGTGATTGTGTTGATCGTGGTGGTGATGCTGACGGAGGTGGTGATGGTGGTGGTGATGGTGATTATGTTGATTGTGTTGATGGGCATGGTGATGGTTACAGGGGTGGTGATGGTGATGGTCATGGTGTTGATGGTGATGATGGTGGTGATGGTGATGGTGATAATGGTGATGGCTATGATGGTGATGGTGATAGTGACGGAGGTGGTGATGGTGATAGCGATGGTGATGGTGGAGACGATGGTGATGGGGATGGTTATGATAGTGATTGTGAATGTGATACTGATGGAGGTGGTGATGGTGATGGTGATAGTGATGGTGATGGTGGAGACGATTGTGGTGGTGATGGTTATGGTGGTGGTGATGGTGATACTGATGGAGGTAGTGATGGTGATGGTGACGGTGGTGGTGATGGTGGTGGTGATGGTGGTGGTGATGGTGTTGATGGTGATTTGGACAGAGGTTGTGATGGTGATAATGATGGTGATGATGGTTATGGTGGTGGTGATGGTGTTGATGGTGACGGTGATGGCAATGGTCTATATACTACCACCAAGTCACTCATTACACAGTCTGCTATTTCCACGGATGTTGCTAGGACGTACCCCCCCCCCCCAATCACCCATCTGCTCGTCCACTCGGTCCAGTCACTCAGTGAAATGGGTCACTTTACTGATCTTCTTTATAGTGCTTCCGCTCATGAAGAAGCGAGAAGCCTATGCAACCATCTATTCCGTTGCCTTGACAACGTCTCTATCACCAATAAGGATGAACTTGGATGGGCATGGCCAGGCGATCCCATTGGATCCCTCTCCCCCCATCACAACAACATGCGGACCCTCTCTGCTGCCTATGTCTCTCCCCTGCCAACATGACTTTTGCAACCCGCCCTCAGCTATCCTGCTCAAACTTCCATACTTCACCCAAAAACGCCACCCTTCCTCCCCAGTTAACATAAATCTTTTAAGAAAATCTCCTCTAGAGCACACTGATTGTTATCATTGGCTATTGGATGTCAAACATATGGTCATTCTGACATATTTCTTTGGAGGAAACCTGCTGCTGCCACACATAGGGTACTCTTTCCGATAAGCAGCAAGGGGTCCTTTATATATGCAACTTTCCCACAAACAGGACAGCACATACGTCATCCTTTGATAAACCAGTTGAGGACCACTGTGTAAAAATATACGGATTTTCGGTTAAGAATTATATATTGGCAGAGAGCATTATTATTCTTGGATGCCGGAGTGGGAACCAGGTTATGTAAACTAAAAGTAATAGAATCTCACTCCCATTGTACATGATACTGAGTGATGTAAACTATATGTTATATATGATGATTGGAGTTAATGAAAAGATTTCCTTTACAAGAGACAGTACATGATTATTAAAATGTTCTCTATGTGTTCATAAAGAATACCATTGGAGGAAAAGAACAATTTTGGTATATATATCTATATACATATCTGTAACTGTATGCAACATCCTGTCCACCCAGGACCACCGACTGACCCACCTGCCTAATTTGCATATGTATAGAGTGCACCACCTGCAGCTGGTTTGAGTGACAGCCCCTACTGGGGGTGGCCACCCACCCAGTCTGTGGGGAGTGTCTGATTGGCTGGCTGGGGAATGTCCGGTCACCTGACTCTCTTGGCCTATCCTGACCACACACTAGTCTCAATTAAGTAATTATTCAAAATTCTGCTTCAGACACACTGAAGAGAGAGGACTCTCATCCTGGCTCTTGAGTGAGACACACCTACTTTGAAGCAGGAACCCCAGACACTCTGTCTGATGCTACCTAAATTCACCTATTCAAATTGAGTGTATACACAGCCATAGGACTCCTGTCCCATGGGCCGTAGGCACTGCTTTCAGTATGCAGGTTAAAGTGACAATGAGACATAGGGTGGGCAGTATATGAGGAGTGCAGGTGCTAGGTCACATGTAAGGGGGATGACAGGAGTTGCTGCCAATAAAGCACAACTTATTCACTGTTCATCTGTGTGACTGGTTTTCCTTCCTCTTTCCAGACTTGGTTAAATTGATTTAGGCTGATTGCATCACAGGTGAAATGAAGGGGGAGAGTTTTGTAATTACATAGAGTGCTCACAGCGGCAGAGCACTCATGTTTTTATAACTGGTTGGAATGGAAAATAACCCAAACTGCAAATGGGTCCACTGAGCAGGATCAATAGGGTGACTGACACCTTCACAGATGGACACGCTACTGCCTGAGCTACAATTTAAATGATAACCGGCCCTGCACCTGCGCTAAAGTAACCTATGATACAGATTACCACCACTAAATTACTGCCAGTATAGAGCCTGACAAACAGACAAGCAAATATAGTAAGTATTCAAAAGCAAATGACGCAGAAATACGCGCAATCATCTGTCCTTCCCGTTTCCAGTCCCATTATTACCATTTATTATCAACATTAAAAAAAGATTTGTGCATTAATGAAGATCTTCCCAGTTATCAACATTTTCAAACGGCTAGAAACCGTACATTTAGGGGGAGGGGGTTAAGACTCACCGTAAGCTTTCCAAAATTTGTTGGTCAGATTAGACAGGATTTGAACCCACACTTATTTCCATACCGGGCGCAGTGGCCGAATCGGTGGAGCGGGGGCCTCGAGTGTGGGAGATCGGGAGTTCGGTTTCCGGTCAAGTCAAACCAATGACTTAGAAAATTGATACTTGTCGCTTCCTAGCCTGGCACTCTGCATTGATAGGATAGGGTAAGGACTGGTTAGCTCAGAATCAGGATAATGTGACTGAGTGGAATATCGAGTCATGGTGCTGGCAGCCTGATTTCCCAGTGGGGTAGCACTATAAAGTCGCCATGAGTGTGCACTGTCGAAAATCAGCACCCATCCTGATATGACCTTAGATGTTGCCAGGACAGTAGACTCCAACAACTAACAAAGCCCTCATTACCGGAAGTAAGACAATGAAGAAGGAAGGAAGCAAACAGGAAGCTGCTGCCTCACGGGAGGTGAGAAAAGTAGTTTTACTGTATTGCCCACCCCCCCCCCCCCCCACATCAACACCCAACCCTACTTACCCACCACTCACACCCTGCGCGCAGGAAGTGAAATGACGTCATAACTCAGGGACGCTAGACAGTTTGCACACCAATGGCCGCATTGTCACCACGCTCTGATGGCACATTGGTCCAGGGTCCCAAAAGTAAGCGTCCCTTGCATTGCTTGACATCTTTGAAATGAAAATATGTAATTTAAAGTGACATTGTCTGATGAAACCGTCAACTTTTCTAAGCTAAAACAATTATCTAGATTTGATTCAATGTCATCTAACTTCTAATAATGGTGCACTTATTAAAGATTTTTTGCCACGCAAAAGGGAATATTGCGGCAATTGAATAGAACCTTTTAGTGTCTGTCGTGTCCGAGTTTTGGCATGCATGCCAACTTTTACTTTGTATGGTTGCACTTCAAATATCTCAAAAGTTAGCCGTTTAAAATGAAAGTTACTTCACGCTAAAATAAGGTAGATTATAGCGATCAACCTAATATATTTATCTCAGGAAATGACAGAAATTCTAAACCAGTGGACTATGTGACCCTGATTTTGGCTTTCACGGCAAAATACTCGACATATTTCACAACAGCGCTGAGAGGTTTAACAAGAAAAGATGTATTCTTGTTTTTGTTAAATTTGCATATCCGATAAAAGAATCACATTTTAGAAACCAATCCACTTACAAGGTTTGATCCTGCATAGCCAACCCCGTCCTGATATGACCTTAGATGTTGCTAGGACGTAAAACATAGCCAACTTGGTGTAGATAGATGAATCATTTCCTACTACAGGCCCACATTCTGATATGACCTTAGGTGTTGCCAGGATGTAAAACAACAAGAAACCAACAAACCTACTACACGGTGCGTTGATGATGTCATATTTTCATATAATGTGTGTTTTAAAGGGGTGCTGATAGGGAGGAGTATTTAATATACCAGTCTCGGTTCCGAATGCGCATGCGCTGAAAACGGCGTTGGGGGCAAAGCAAAGGCATATGGCCATTGAGTTTGCCAATACGCGTAGGGCAAAACTTCGATTTTATTCAAAATTAATCAAAAATACGTAACAATTTGGCACAAACATAGACGGAAGGATGCAATATAATAATATAATGAATATGTTTAGGATATAACTCTCCATAATTAAGCATTTTCAGCTAAGAAACATACAATTGTCGGTCACTTTACAGGCTGATGTATACATTACCCTTGATTAGCCATAAGTAATTCTTGTTCTAAATATTAAATTGTCGAATGTGTCAACAAAGACTTGTGTCAAAGAAATATATAACCAATATCTGATTAACCCTAATCATTTCCTATTTCTACATATGTCATTAACCATAGGATATAAATAAAAACATGAATAAAATATGTAAAACTGACTCTGGCTATGCCTGTAACACCAATCTTAGTGCCCATATTTGCATAAATCTAAAAGCACATGGCTTAAGATGTGCTGAAGATATTGATGTAAATGCAATGCTGGATAAAAGATTAATATCTTAATTTATTATATATATATTTTTAGTTAGTGTTCTATGTTTCAAACAAGAGCTGAGATGAGCAGAAACTAGAACATTTCATAACTGCACCCAGTGTATTAGCATGTGCCATGTACTTCTCAGGGGTTTCTTTTGCTTTGACGCATCCCACAATCCACCGCTCCTCTGGAATGGCGATGTAGTCTATTGGATAGGTTTTTGTGAGCTCTTTTAAAAAAAAAAATTAGTTTTTTGTTATTGAGGCTGTATTTATACTGTCCATAGCATGTAAGCCCGGGTAATCAGGCTTGTTTTCAATGCTGGCCAGCTGTAGTGTTGGTGTTGTCTTACCAATCAGTAGCTGCTGATAAGATATTTGATTGTCTGTATTTCAGTAGAATATAGATATGTTGGTACTTTTAGTAGCCTATGTTAGTTTTTTTTGGGCCCTCTTGGCATTGAGTTTTTGTTCTATTCTTATTACTATGTTAGTTGTTTTCTTAGGGTTCTATGTTAGTGTTTTAGGGTTTTCTTGGGAAGAGTTTTTGGATTTTTGTCTACTTAATTCTATACTAGCCTATTTTATTGACATGTCCATAGGCCTGTACGTAATAGGTGGTTGAGTTATGTTTGTTTGAATTTGATTTGATTTATATTGTTGTTGGATATGTTATCTGGCTTTTATATTTCCGGTTATCCTGCCCTGGGCTGTCCAGTTGGTGAGCCGTGACATATCACCTGCCCCCTTGTGGTGCAGTTCAGTTGGGGTTCACAGTTTTTATTTTGCACAGATATTTTTTGTACGTTTTTAGGTCAGGTCTGTGCCTGCTCCTTTTGTTAATGTTTATCTGAGCAATCTTGGAGTGCTACTGGCCCTGACATGAGTTGACCAGTGTTGACAGGTTGTGGTGTTCTCTGTGGCAGAGTGGTTAGAGTGTCTGACTTTTTTCGAGATCAGGCTGCTAATCTAAAGGTTGGTGGTTCAATTCCCTGTACCCCCACCTCTGCCAATTTGGATTTCAACTGCTGTGTATATGGCATCATCCAAGGCCGGTTGCTCTCATACCTATGTAGTTGTGTGGGAGGTTAATGATCCCTTAGGTCGGTAAAAGTGTAGGCTCTGGCTTTCTATCGATAAACTGCCTAATGGTGAAAACAAGTCTATTCATACTTATTCATGACAGGCAGTATACATCTTCAAGAAAGAAAAAAAGACAGGTTAGTCCAGAACTTCCGCTCTATGGACCTTATCTTGTCTTGTATCAAATTGACTGAACATGGTGTCTGAATCGGTAAGAGCGTCGGCTTTCCATGTTGAATGAGGTTGAAACCTGGCCGAGTCAAACCAATGACTCACTAACTTGATACTTTCACTACCTAACCGGGTGCTCGGCATGATTAGGATAGGGCAAGGACTGGTTAGCTCAGTGTCAGGATAATGTGACTGAGTGGGGAATGTTACTGCAGAAGGCTATCCTGAGAGTTTTGGCATGCTTGTCTCCAATATTAAATGTTTGCACTCCAAATATCACACAATTTAATCATTTAAAATAAAAGTTACTTCAAACTAAATTAAGGTCGATTTTAACAACCAATTTGATATATTTATCTCAGAAAATGACTAATACTCAAAACCATCGGACTATGCAAGTTTAAGAAAAGCTATTACTGCGCTGCGCAAACCGCATACAATATCCGCCAGAGGACGCTGCCATAGTGACCAGCGGGCTCACTAGATGGCGCTACAGGCAGTTTCAGTTTGAAGTGGCTTAAACCTTGAGGTGGTGATGGTGGGAATGTATGGGGGTGGGGGTAGGGGGGGGGGCGGGGTGGAGGGCAATTCCATCAATTATTTATGTCACTTCAAGTAGCTGCACTAACTCCCAGACCACACAGATGTCAATGTTGCTTGCAACATGGGTAATCAAACAAGGCGGGGTCGGATACCTTTCACCGGCCGCTGGTGCCACCTATACTCAAACTTTGACGGTAATATGTACATCGACCTCTACACTGCCTAGCGGGTCTTTTCGAACTATGTAGTATCCACGCAGAACTGGCCGACGTGCATATGTAAATGGACTATGATGTCAGTAGACAAAATTCGATACAAAATAATGAGAAATTGGTGTGATTTGGACTTTTCGGCCCGGCAAGCGAAACCTGAACTTGGCCACTACAACTTGGTGGCGGACGGCGATGGACAATCTACTCTGCCATCCCACCCACCCCACAATAAGAGACTAGAACTATAGGGTTAAAGCATCTCGGGGCCTTCTCTCTCATTATACTCAAGCATGTACGATTGACAATTTGTTCATTAAAGAAAATCCAAATATATACCATTTATCCATGTTTGCGTTGTTCAATTATGGTAAGGTAAGCTGGAGTGGTTGAAGAATGTTATTGTAATTCGGCCTCAACCACCCCATAATTACCGCTTGTATAAATAATGTTTTTAAACTGAGGTTCTATGCGAATTAGAATTGGTGGTGGAGGAAATAGGTTCATATATATAAATATATTTATATATATTTTGTTGGTTGGTTGTTGGAGTTTTACGTTCTGGCAACATCTAAGGTCATATCAGGAGAGATACCAACTTGTAACAGTGCATACTCATGGTGACTTTATAGTACTGCCCCACTGGGAGACCAGGCCACCAACACCATGACCTGATATCCAACTCAGTCATAGTATCCTGACACTGGGGCCAACCAGTCATTGCACAATCCTAATAATGCCGAGTGCCTGGCTAGGAAGCGACAAGTATACATTTTGTAAGTCATTGGTTTGACTCGACCAGGGTTCGAACCCACGACCTCACGATCTACCAACACGGGAGACGGACGCTCTAACTCATTCGGCCATCCCGTCTGGTTACTCATTAGTGCATCAGACGTACGCGTAGCTCTGGTAAGAAAGTTGTTTAATATAATATAATATAATAATATATATAATATGGATGATTATAGTCAAATATTGACTTAAAGTTAAAATCGCACACTTATTTTACATCAAAATTCACCGGAATGTACCATTTTATATCACTTTTTTAAAATGTTCACAGCCCCCCACCCCCCGCCCACACATCGGTTATGGTTGACACAGTGCTACAGTTAAGCATTCTGGGTAGTTGCTTGCTTAGAGATGTGCCTTACCTTACTCTAGTTCTCTTAATCCTATTCTATAGTTTAACCGTTCATATATATCTGATTATTTTACACATGTTATTAGAGCCATTAATTATGCACAACATTACAGGTAACCATGTATTGCAGGTATAGCAAGACCTCAGGGAGTTTGACGCCCCTGCCCTGCAGAGTTGTAAACCACTGCCTTGTGGTATAGGTTTTTGACAGAACCGAAGGCTAAGGGAGCAAACCCTAAACAGAAAACCATGTCACTGTGGCAGCATTAAGGGCGGTTGATGTATGGAACTCCCAACATCTGCCGACCAGCCACTGCAGGGACAAATAGTTTTGCGCCTGTCTTGACATGTTCTTGCCGGTGTGAAACCTCTATTTGCTCCCCGAGAGAGTGCCGCTGGTAACTTGCAAAAGCCAGCAGCACTTCAACACTTTTGCAGGCAGCTTTCCTGATGATGATGATGATGATGAATTATGCACACCACCTCTTGCTTAAAGTTGCATAATCTGATGGTTTGAGTTTCTGTAATTTTTCTGAGATAAATATATTAAACTGTTTGTTTTAATCTATCTTAAGTACTGTTTATTTTAAATGGCTAAATTTAGAGATATTTGAAATGCAAACAGGTTAAATTAGTTTTGGCAAGCACACAAAAACTCTGATGCCATATGCTTTAGTATTAACAGCTTCTGTTAAAAGCCTCAGTATTTACTCCCTTCTCATCATCATCAATGGGTGCCGTCTTCTCGAAGAAGGTTGGCTGCAATGGACCTCCATCTCTTCCTGTCATTTGTTCCTCTCACGCATTCCACATAGCTCATTGCTGTCCACTCAGTGATGTTGTCCATCCATGTTGTTCTCCTTGTCCCTCTTGGTCTTTTCCCTTCTATCTTCCCTTCCAGTATTCTTCTCTGTGATTCCTGGTGTCGTATCATGTGGCCAAAGTATTTAATTTTTCTGTTTTTGATCGTTTGTATTATCTGTCTCTTTATTTTCATTCTTGTTAGGACCTCCTTGTTGCTTATCATTGCTGTCCATGGAATTTTTAACATTCTTCTATACGGTAACAAATGCTTAATAAGTGCATCAGTGTCTAACTTCGATATGTAGAATCAATTCTAGACGGTTGCTTTGATTTTGAACATATGATGCTTCATCGGACTGTACAGCTTTAAATGAAGAATGTGCCTGTTTTTAATTTGTCCAGTTATGTCATTATTGTTCATTCCTTACCAGACAGAAGACACACAGACAAGGTTGGGAAACACATTGTTTATTTCACTGGTAGCATAAATCTCAACCAGTTGTCCACGATTGGTTCATCAAAGGCGGTGGTATGTGCTGTCCTGTATGTGGGAAAGTGCATATAAAGCCCCCCTTTGCTGTTTATCGGAAAGAGTAGCATATGTGGCAGCAGTGGGTTTCCTCCAAAGACCATATGTTTGACGTCAAATAACTGATGATAATAAAATCAATGTGCACTAGAGGCGTCGTTAACTAAAACAAGCTTTTGGCCATAAAATCTCAGCTTGCAGGCTTGTTTGTGCCACTTTCTTGTTAACCTTTGACTTTGGGTCCCAGGCCGAGTATTATAATTGTTTGTTTCTTGTTGTTCTATGTCTTAGCAACATCTAAGGTCATATCACGATGGGGGGAATTATAAAGCCATCAGCGATACGTGCTGACTGTAGTTACAGTAAACATTTTCCTCTGGGAATCTAACAAATTAAACTAGTACTAGTAGTGTCATGGAAAATGCCTAGAGCAGGATTCGAACCCACACTTCTTGCCATTTCGGGGCTAGTGTACTAACGATTACACTACCGTGGCTCCCTTATGCCATCACCCTATCAACGCCTACATGTCTATCTGGCTCCAGTATAAATTGCATAAGTCATCGGTTTGACTCGACTGGGAACCGAACTCCCGATCTCCCTCAATCGAGGAGTGAGCTATGCCGATTTGACTATCGCGCTCGGTGCATCGCATCGCATTGGATAGTTGGAGCAGCACCATAAAGTCCTCATGAGTATGCCGTCATACATTGACACCCACCCTTTTGTGTACATTAGTTGATTAAGCAAGGCAATTTCAATTGTGGACAATTGGTCTTCCTCATTCCACTGCTCCTTGCCCTATCCTAATAATGCCGAGCACCTCATTGTGATATGATGTTAGATGTTGCTTGTATGTAAAACCCCAGAAAATAAGCATCAGTATGTGGTCAGGAGATTTAATGTATATTTAATTTGTTATTCAGTACAGCAGGAAGTACTTTTGATGCAATACCCTCTCAGAAATAGCGGCTTTAACTTGATTCAATATATTCGTAGTAATATTATGAATGTTTATGGATCCCTATTTCAGTAGAACGTCCAAGCAGCCATCTGTAATATGGTTCATTACCCTTTGACATGAATATGGCCTATACTGCCGACACAGCGTAAAGAAACCACCAATCAACCAATTGAATTCATTACCGTGAATCCTACCTGAATGTGTGTGTCGGAGGGGGGATGAGGGTGGGGGGTGGGGTTACACACATGACTTCCAATTGTTTTAAACTTTGAATAATTCCCCTCTCACCTAGCAGATACATTTAAAAGTTGGGCCAAATTTGATTAATTATCTGCAACACTGAAATGTGCACAAAATAGTCGTATGAACATTCACTATACATTATTGTTGTGATTTTGGATAGTTGGAGCAGCACTATAAAGTCCTCATGAGTATGCCGTCATACATCGATACCCGCCCTGTTGTGTACATTAGTTGATTAAGCAGGGAAATTTCAATTGTGGACAATGGGGGACATTGCGATGTTGTGGTTCAAACAATTGCCGTTGGCGTCGCCACTGAAATAGTGGGCCTGATGGTATGGTCCTCTGTACTGACTTACTCCTGTATACTGACATACTGATGGTCTAGTCCTGTCTCCTGACTGTCGTCTGATGACTGACATACTGACAGCATGGCCATGGGTACTGACTAGTCCTCTGTATTGACATACATACAGTATTTTCTTGTGTACTGACATGCTGACAGTATAGTCTTGTGTACTGACATACAGACGGTATAGTTCTGTGTCCTGACTGTAACCCTGTGTACTGACTGTAGTCTGGTGTACTGACATACTGATGGTATGGTCCTGTGTACTTATTGTACTGACTAGTATTGTGCACTGACATACTGATGGTATGATACGTTGTACTGACTACAATCATGTGTACTGACGTACTGATGATAGTGTTCTATCTACTGACTGTAGTCCTGTGTACTGATATACTGATTGTAGTCTTCTGGACTGACATACTGACAGTATAGTTCTGTTTACTGACTGTAGTATTTGCACTGACTAGTCATGTGTACCGACATACTGATGGTATGGTCTTGAGTACTGACTGTTGTCCGGTGTACTGACATACTGATGGCATTGTCCTGAATACTGACTGTAGTCTTGTGTACTGACATACTAATGGTAATATCCTGAGTACTGACTGTAGTCCTGTGTAGGCCTATTGATTGGCCCAGTGTACTGACATACTGGTAGTATGATCCTCTGTACTGTCAGTATGGTCCTCTGTACTGTCAGTATGGTCATGTGTACTGACTGTAGTCCTGTGTACTGACATCCTGACTATAGTCCTGTGTACTGACTAGTCCTGTGGACTGACATACTGGCGATATGGTTCTGTGTGCTGACTAGTCTGGTATACTGACAGTATGGTTATGTGTGCTGACTGTAGTCCGATGTACTGACTGCAGTCCTGAGTACTGATATACTGACAGAATAATCCTGTGTACTGAATGTGGTCCTATGTACTGACTAGTCCAATGTACTGACATACTGATGGTATGGTCCTGTGTACTGACCTAGTAACAGTCTGGTCCTGTGTACTGAGTGTAGTCCGGTGTACTGACATACTGACTGGTCACTGACATACTGACAGTGTGGTCCTGTGTACTGACATAATGGTATAGCCCTGCAAAATAGCTGCATGTTGTCTTGTAGTACCTCCGTTTAGGCCCGCTAGTACCGATGCGCCCCCTTTAGTCGGAAAAACTAACTATGCTAAATGTCCCCCATTGGTCTTCCTCATTCCACTGCTCCTTGCCCTATCCTAGTAATGTCGAGCGCCTCATTTTGATATGATGTTCGCTGTTGCTTGCACATAAAACCCCAGAAAATAAGCCTCAGTATGTGGTCGGGAGATTTAATGTATATTTAATCTGCTATTCGGTACAGCAGGAAGTACTGTCGATGCAATACCCCCTCAGAAATAGTGGTTTTGACTTGATTCAGTATATTCGTAGTAATGTTATGAATGTTTATGGATCCCTATTTCAGTAGAATGTCCAAGCAGCCATCTGTAATATGTTTCATTACCCTTCGACGTGAATATGGCCTATGCTTCCGACACGGCGTAAAGAAACCACCAATCAAGCAATCAAATTCATTACCCTGAATCCTACCCGAGTGTGTGTGTGGGAGGGGGGGGTCACACACATGAATTCCAATTGTTTTAAACTTTGAATATTTCCCCTCTCACCTAGCAGATAGATGTATTTGCAAAATTTGATTAATTATTCAAAACCCTGAAATGTGCACAAAATAGTCGTATGAACATTCGCTAAACATTATTGTTGTGACTTTGGATGGTGAATTGCGAGTACCGCCAAACCGAGCATCGAGCTGCTGGGTCCTTTGCCAGCAGGTGGCGCTAACACAGGGTGGACACGCACAAAACATGGCCGCTTTCATACATGGCACTAGCCGCCGTTGTCGCAGCATCAACACTCAATGCACTTTACTGAAACCGCCTGTGGAGACCAATTTGGCACGTAATGTACCCCGACGTCACTGCAGTTGCTTGGGGAGGCTGTGGCAAAGTGAGTTATATGGAACATGAGTAAGGACCAGGCAAAGCGGATTCGGGAAAGGCTATTGGGAATACCTGGCGGACACTAAATGACAATTTGACATTTTCACAGGAATCCCGGGAGCATCCAGTGTACAAGATGTAATGTGAGGTTGAATAGAATAGTTGCGTATCGTGGGATACAGGGTATCGCAAGCTTGTGTGTATATATTCATACCAGGCGTGATGGTTGAATAACACGGGTGTTCCAAGATGCTGATCTTTATGTGATGTATAATGAATTATGCGAGTATAAAAATATGAAAGGGTATTTTTCTAATTATTGATATTACTTTATATTATTGAGATTATTAATATTACCGCTTGTTGTACACCGTGGGCATAATCGATTAATCGACTCGGATCACCTGAACCACTTTTTGGCGCATGCGCACATCCTACAGACTCGGGTTGAATAAACGAGCAGGCTCGTTGTTCGCGTACGACTGGGCGCTCAGTTGGCCCGGGTTCGAATGGTCTCGCAGTTTACTTTACTTATATTAGGTTTAATTAGGGTTTTGCAGGATTAAAGGCTTCGAATTGCAGAAACTGAACTTGCTAGATGGACGCCCCCCGATTTCCCAGTTGTAATTTGTAATGTCATGCCAAAGAATTTTAGATTGTTTTAAAACAAAAGAAATACAAATGTGTTTCATCAAAATGTACCAGAATATACCATTTTTGTATCACTTTTTTTTTCAAAATGATTACAGCCCCCCACCCCCCAGTTATGATTACCACAATGCTGCAGCTAAGCATTCTGGGTGACCTCATAGACATGCGCCTTAATTTAGTTTAGGTCTCTAATGGCTCTGTCGCATTACGACGCATCTCGCCAGCGGGCCACCAATGGGTAAAATCACTTTTTTACGTCGATAAGCATGGAACTTCAAAGTTGGATGCATGCATACTGTATACACGGCGTTTGGCCAACATCTGACCAACGTATGGCTAACGTACCTTCCAGCGAAAAATGCTCGAATTATGCTCACGGTACGTTCACAGAATGCCGGTAAACGTTATATATGTTATTCGATCGACCAGAACTATGCGTCATATGTTACATACGTCAAGACACGCTGGAGAAACGCTAAATGTACATTAGACATATGTTAGGCGTATGTTAGGCGTACGTTGTCAGTAAGCGAACTGTACGTTCCCACTGCCTTTAAAGTAGGTCAACGTAGTGCAACATAGTGCAACATAGTGAACAACGTTTGACTAACATACGTCTAACGTACATCGACGTATGCCTAACCCATACATAATGTACGGCTGACCTAAAATCCACACATTCTCGAACGTTGTCGTACATCGAAAGTTTTGTGCATGCACAAAATTTGCCAACCCCCTGATGTGCGATGCCATATCTCAACAAACGATGACGTACATCGACGTATACCAATGAGTGCCTAATGCATGCGTAACGCATAACTACATATCCCGACATAGCGGCAAAAAATCACATACGTCAACGTACATTTGCGCGATGCGTCATAACGTGACAGCACCATTAATTTAAACATATTCTATATTTTAGCCATTCATACATATCTAATTATTTTACACATATTATCACAACCATTAATTATGCACAACACCTCTTGTGTAAAGTTGCATAGTTTGATAGTTTTGAGTTTCTGCCACTTTTCTGAGATAACTATATTAAGCTGATTGTTATAATCTACCTTACTTTAGTTTGAAGTAATTTTTATCTTAAATGGCTAAGTTATGAGATATTTAAAGTGCAAATAGATCTATCTCAAATTAATTTTGGCAAGCACAACAAACGTCGGACACCATAAGCTTCAGCAGTAACAGCTTCTATTAAATAGTCTCAGTATTCCCTTCTATTTAGCAACACATGCTTAAGTGCATCAGTATCTTAGATATATATATGGAATCAAATCTAGATCATTGTTGTGGTTTTGAAAATGTCATGCTTCATTGGACTATCCAGCTTTAACCAAAAAGTCACATATTTTTACAACTGGTCTTCCAGGCATATATTTATGCATAAATGAAACAATTAATGGTAGGCCTAATACTAAATTGCATACAATTGCAGTTGGACAAGTCATAGGTGGACCAGACTGGGTGGCCGAATGAGTAGAGCGTCCGTCTCTTGTTTTGGGAGATCGGGATATCCGAACCCATGAGTTTGTGGGTTCGAATCCTGGTTGAGTCAAACCAATGACTTATAAATTGATACTTGTTGCTTCCTAGCCTGGTGCTCGGATATTAGGATATGGCAAGGACTGGTTGGCTCAGCATCAGGATAATGTGACTGATTGGGATATGAGGTCATGGTGCTGGCGGCTTGGTTTCCCAGTGGGGCAGCACTATAAAGTCGCCATGAGTGCACTCTGTCTGTACCCGTCCTGATATGACCTTAGATGTTGCTAGGATGTAAAACAACAACAAACAAAACAAACAAAGTTATAGTTAGGGGTATGGTAATTACGGTAGAGAAGAGCATTTACGGTAGAAGGGAAGAGTTTACAGTTGTAACCGACCGTCAGAACCCTGGGCCTATATGTATGAGCTTGGGTTAGCGGTCGTAACCCTTCCGTCGTGCGGATTTCCCGGGTTAGCGGCGAAAACTGCGTATGTATTTGTCGGGGTTAAACTAACTCGGCGAGCGTAAAGTCGCCTGACCTAACCCCAAGCGAAACCAGGGTTAAAGGTGGGGTTAGGCACCGATTATGGCCAAATCTATTGAATGCGATCATATTTAACAGAATTACATATGCAATAAGTGAAATTTGATCAATTTAACCATAAATTCGAACCGTTATTAAGGCTACCGCCGCATCAGTGGCGATATTAATAGTGTTGAATCGATGAATGTAAAGTAAACAAATCGCCGCCGCCGCAGCGACGTCGATATCCATACTGGCATAACACCAGCGGCAATGTTTTACGCCCAAATCTATTGAATGCAATCATATTTAACAGAAGTACATACGCAATAAGTGAAATTTTATCAATTTAACCCTAAATTCGAACCGTTATTAAGGCTGCCGCCGCATTGGCGGAGATATTAATACTGTCGAATAGACGACGCACACAGGGGTTCCCCAAATCTATAAATAACTCAATCGTTAGCTAAACCGCGCATGCTTTGGACCCATACATCCCCCGTGACACATTTGGAACCCCGGGGTTAGCTAACCCGACACCCGCCTTTAACCCCGGTGCGGTTAAAAATTGGCTCATACATATGGGCCCTGGTGGGAAGCCTTGGAACTAGACGGATGAGCAGACTGGTTCCCAGCAAGCCCATGGGTGCAAGGAGGGAAAGCTGGCAGGCACAGTAGCACGTGTTCGGTGTAAATCTCCTAAATTCTCCTGCCAGGAAATAGTTCGCTGCATCACTGTGCATAAGCTCTGCCACTTCCTGAATAAACTATTTTCTTCCTCCTCACTTGTTGTTCTCGGCCTGGGTAGACCCAGATCGACTAGATTATCACTGCATATGAGGCCAAATAAAATATAAATTGGTACTCGTCCCAGTCCGTGCCTGAAAAATCGCCTGCAACTGATTTTCTTTTTTTTGCTTTTGTTTTTTAAACTTTTAAAAAATATGTCAGGCTCACATCAATTAAACTTGTCTAAGTTTTAAATACCATTATCTGTAACTGTATGGTTGTTTTAAATGTCGGGAGGCCTCAAAAATATGTAAAAATTCAAATATTTTCTTTCCAAAATTTTAACTTCTAGAGCTACAGGCAGGGGCGTAGCTTGACCTTTAACAATGTGATCTCCTAATTTCGGCAGGGGGCTTAGGGGGCCGCTTAAGCTTAAGCTGCCGGATTTTACGCATTTTAGACTTGAGTTTTCGACACTCCGGACTACTACATGCCTCCTCTCTCTCTCTCTCTCTCTTTATTTTTTTTATTTTGTTGTTGTTGTTGACAAAACGATGTGGACGTTTTGGTGTACACGCGTATGCCTAGCTACGCCCCTGACAGGTATGATATAATAAATTTCGAAAGAAGAATACATTGTTCATTGTTTGACTGAAAACCATTGTGATGTGTACATGAATGACATGTAATCCTTTTATCAGTGTACCAAGGTCCAATATTTAAGAAGAAATACTGGAACAAAACATAAATAAAAATATAAAAACACACCCGCCAAGCCCTGATTTGTGTGATCAAATGGACGATCACCAACTTAAAAAAATATGTGGACTGACCATTATCGCCCAGAATAGTAGGTGAGTGTTTCAGTGGCCACCGACCACCCCCATCCGAGAAAGGGGTCTTCCAATGTGTAGCCTCCGTGTGCCCGGGCCACCTCCACTCCAAACTCTCCCTAGTCCTGATATGACCTTCGATGTTGATAGGACTGAAAACAACAACAAACAGGTAGATCCTGGGATTCGAACCCTGGTCGAGTCAACCAAATGACTTAAATATTTATACTTGTCGCTCCCTAGCCAGGCGCTCGGCATAATTAGGATAGAGCACAGACTGGTTAGATCAGTGTCAGGATAATGTGACTGAGTTGGATATCAGGTCATGCTACTGGTGGCCTGGTCTCCCAGTGGGGCACCACTATGATGTCGCCATAATTGCGCACTGTTACAAGTCGGTACCCATCCTGATATGACCATACATGTTGCCAAGACATAAAACTCCAACAATGAACCACCTCACCAGAGGGTGTTGGCAGCGTCTTTGCTCCTGTTCTATGTAGATGGCATTATGGTGGAACCACGCCCCTTTTCTCCAGCTAGGCTTTGTTGTATGTAGCCTGTGGTCTAATACATCCAATAATAGCCCCGCCCAAATGGCCTTCTGTGGTGTTATTTAGCGCAGATTCAGTTATTTCACTTACTTATTTGAATGGATTGTACAGGTAGCGTGGAGGAAATTTTTTTTTGGGGGTAAATATTTTATTCATCTCAATACTTATTTTGTCAGCGCCAGTGTAAAGATTTCAAATTCCCCCCATATTCAAGTTCCCCCCCGGGAACTTGAAAACGTTTTCAAATTCCTCCCAGGGGAATTTGAAAACGTTTTCAAATTCCCTCCCTCGTTTTAACTTTCCCTCCCCCCCATTATTGGGGAATTCTCTTTATTTTTGTTATTTTTTGTTATTTTTCATGACAAATATTATAATATACAGAGAATAGCATAATGGAAATTATTACTAGTACAATAAAACATATTTAACCACAAATGACACAAAAAGTCTCCAAGATGGTTAAGAAAAAAATATTATAGGTCTGAAATTTAAACCGTTTTTAAAAGTTTTTTAAACAATTTTAAATTCCCGAAGGGGGGAATTTGAAAATAGGGGGAGGAATCTGAAAACTGTTTTTAAGTTCGCCCCCCCAGGAATCTGAAAACGTTTTTAATTTCCCCGGAGGGAAGTTAAAAACATTTGAAGATTCCCGGGGGGGAACGTGGAAAGGGGGGAAGTTGAAATCGTTACACCGGGGCACTGGTTTTCTGTGGTGTGTGCCCAGCAGGAGTAAGCAGGTAAGGGCGGTGGATGGAAAGTCTAGATATGAGAGCAGCCCACATGGTTGGTTGATTGTTGGCGTTTTACGTCTTAGACACATCTAAGGTCATATCATAACGGTCCAACATGGTGGTGAGGGAGTGGGTAGGGTTGAAGTTTTATAAGTCCCAGAGGGCAGTGGGGAATAGGGGAAATGAAGAAAACTGGTTTCAACGTCATCTGTGGCGCTCCAACGACCCTCGCGGTTAAAGGATTGAGGATTGGTGTGTGTGTTTGTTGTTGTTTTACATCCTAGCAACATCTGAGGTCATATCAGGACGGGTACCAACGTGTGACAGTGCGCACTCATGGCAACTTTATAGTGCTGTCCCACTAGGAAACTAGGCCGTCGGCACCATGACCTGGTATCCAACTCAGTCACATTGGTCGTAATGCGTAGCATTACGTTTGATGCGAGGAAAGGAGGAGACCCTCCCCCGCCCCGGGCTGTCGCGCAACATGACACCTCGCCCGACGCCGCCGCGACTCGCTCCCTCCCCCGCCCTCTGCCGCGCAGCATTCGCGCCTCACCCGACCGCGCTGCTCGCCACCTCTTCCCCCCCCCCCTCCCCCGGGCCGGCAGCCTTCACACCTCACCTGCTGTCGCCCTCCCCCTTTCCCTTATAAGGCCGCCTCCGGCCTCCCTCAGGCACTCGCCCTCCTGCCGCCTTCCAGATCTCACCTCTTTTTCTCCATCACCCACCCATCTCTCTCTTTCTCTCTCTACTTCTTCTTCTGGTGGAGGGCTCCTCGGCTCCCCCTCACTGACAACCTGACCTTCACCACGAACTCTTGCTCCATCTGAGCCCACACATTGACTCTCTTGCCTTGCTCCTTATGAGCCCTTACTTCCATGTCATTGTTTATTTGCCTTGCTCCTTATGAGCCCTTATCTCCATGTCATTGTTTCTTGCATTGCTCCTCATGAGCCGATTACCTCTTGTTACCCTTGTACTTAACCTGTTGTTCCTCTGTATTTTCCTGAGGCGTACAATAAACACCTTTTTCTCCACCCCTGCCTTGTTTTCCTCCTTTTCGCGCATCACCCTGACACTGAGCACACCAGTCCTTGTCCTGTCCTAATAATGTTGAGCGCCTGGCTAGGAAGCGACAAGTATCAATTTTTAAGTCATTGGTTTGACTCTACCAGGGTTCGAACCCACGACCCCAGGATCTACCAGCACGGGAGAAGGATGCTCTAACTCATTCGGCCAGCCCGTCTGGTCCTTGAGGATTGGGTGGATGTTGGAGTTTTCCATAGAGAACAACATGGAAGCTCTCAGTTGAAGTATAGTAGCGACGGGAAAACCCTGCTGAGCACCTCTTTGCACATTCATACCTATAGTGTACCCAGGCATCTCTCAATTTGATTTATAGAAGATAAAGACAGAGACAGTCCAGGTAAAAATGTAAAATTTAAGACCTAAATGCACTGGGATTGGTCCCACTGCTTCACTGGTCACAGCTGGTCCAGTGTATTATTAACAACCCCACCCCAACAACATAATTCATAAACTCACATAACTAACTACATTAGAGTTACACTAGAATTTTCCTAACAAACCAACATTTATATACCGCTTGCCTAACTGCAACTGAACATTAAAACTTACTACAAGTATACCAACTGAATACAGAAGATAACTTCTGCTTACATTCTAAATACTATGTAAATACTCACATTGATCTGACTAATATTGATCTGGTTATATGACACTACTGTACAATATTGTTATGGAACTTTTGGGTTTCAGAATTTCATTGCGTTACATGGTGCAAATTGTCTATTCAACAGGTATTGTACACCTTATTCTATATACCTTTTGTGTAAATAACCCTGAATTGAAAAATGGCTGGAAGACCAGTGCTTCGGCACTGACAAAAGACTTATTCAGCAGAATAAACATATTAACCAACAAAAAAAAAGAAAAAAAGGAAGAACCCCTATAAGTGCCTCTCTACACATGCGTACATAAAGATCAGTTTAAGTATAGAAGAGAAAGGAAAAAACCCCATAAGCACATCTTCTGCACATTCATACCTTTAGTGAAACCAGGAATCTCTCGAATTTGAGTTCTAGAAAATAAAGGAAGAACCCCCATAAGTGCCTCTCTACACATGCATACATAAAGAACAACCTGGAGCTCTCAGTTGAAGTATAGAAGAGAAAGGAAAAAACCAGATGCATAATCACAGTGAATTATGTATTATGCATATGTAGTAGTCTGAACATGAGCTCTACTACCACGCGGTAGCACCGGAGACTACACCGTGCACCAGCGCAGTACCTACGCACTGCGCCAGGTGGCGGCACGGGTAGCCACCGGTCAGACCCCAACTGGGCTGACCTCTACTGCGGGTGGCTGACCCCCCCCCCCCACACACACACACCTATAGAGTCGATGTGGGATCTGGCGAGTCAGGGGGCGGGTCAGACAACTACTGACGCCGCGAAGAGCAGAGGGTTCAATAAACCAAGGGTGAAGCGTACACTGAATTGAATCTTGGTGTTCTTCCGTGTGTGACTGTGAGTCGGAGGGCCGTGGGCCACTACATTGGTGCCGTGAGCCAGCTTGCCTTCTGCGTAAGGGGGTGAGTATTGGACCTGGGCCATGGACTCCGAAGGTAAGGTCTCTTCATAATATTTTATTATGGAAGGGGCAATGGCAGGTCAACTGCGCAGTGGGCGCCAGTATCATATTGATGGTGCTGGGCGGGCCGACGCGGTGGGACTGCCGGTGAGCGTGGACACTTCTGTGGTGAGTACACTGCACCGCGCTCATGATAAACCTGTTGGTGATGTTGATGTAAATACGTTCGTTCCTAATGCAGGTGCCGGCGTCATAGGTGAGCGCCGCCGGGTGTCAGTGAGTGGGGGTGGGGGGCCACTCCCGCGCTGGTGCCGGTGGGGCCGCCTACGGGTGCTGAAGGCGTTGATAGCTATTGGGCGCAGTTAGCGCAGCTGAGTGGCACTCCGCCGCCAGGCATTGCGCCGTTGGCGATGCATGGGGGAGGGGGTGGTACGCAGTTGGGCACGCGGTCTGATAGTGGTGGCGTGGCATTGGGTAATGTTGTGCCATCGGCTGCGGCGCGAAATGTTCTCTCAGTTGACGATAATGATACTGTGGGGGGCATTGCGGGGAGTGCTGTGAAGGGGGGCTTCGCTATTAATGCTATGCGGTCTCTGTCGATCATTACTGATTTGGGGGCGGGTGTACATGAGGGTAGCAGTTCGACCGGCTATCGTGATGACTTAGGTCTGGGCGTACGCGGGAGTCCTATGCGAGAAGTGCCGCTGGAGTATTCACCGTGGGGGAGTTCAGCTGTCCGTTCTGTGGGGATGGGAGCTGGACGCGGTAGTCCCCGAGTTCCCTGTCGTAGGAGACAGGGCTCGTAGCTGATGACTCGTTGACATTAGGGTTGGAGCATGATTCGGTTATGGGTCGTACGGTTTCGGGATCGCAGTCGGAGGTGGAGCGTCAGGAAATGATGCGTGTCCACCGTCTGCGAGCTTGGAAGCGGGTCCAGTTTGAACGGATGGCGGGGGAGAGACGGGCGTTGGATGAGTTGAGAGTCTCCAATGCTGCATCCTTCGCACACGATTTAGCAGATCTAAACGCGGCACGGCGCATCGCCGCGGAGGAGGTTAATTCTAACCGTATGTTGGTTGAGGAGCAGCAAGCTGCTTTCATGCAACAGACGGAGGAGTTATCCATGCGGGAGGTGCTGAATGTGCAGTTGCAGGGGGAAAATCAGAGGTGTGAACAGTTGCTGGCGGCTGAGAGGTCTAGCATTGATTCTGCTCTGGAGATCCTTGCAGGTGACCCCGCAGTTTTTCAGGCGGAGAAACAAGCGTTTGAACGCGGTTTGGGGCTTGGAGAGAGTGGTGCGAGGGTTGCTGAGTCTACGCGGTTGGATAGCCGCGAGACGCAGTATCCAGCACAGAGTGCACGCCTGGCTTCCGCGGGTAGCTCGCCGCATTTGCCGGCGCCCTCTAAGGGGCCCCCCCCTTAGAGGGCGCCGGCAAATGCGGTGGTGGAGGTGGGGGTCCAAGGGAGTCGGTGCCCTCTTCTGGGGATCGTGTTTCTCTGGGGGGGGGGGGTGGGTGGGTAGGACTCATGAGGAAGTACGGAGTGAGAGGATTCCTGACCAGGAGGGTTTAGGTGGTGACGCAGTGCCCATTGCGTCATTGCCTGGGCTACCTGTGGGTCGCCAGTACTCAGTGGAAGAGATGTGGTTGTTCCGGAATCATCCTGCAATAATGGATGTTATTCGGGAGCCTGCTTCGATTGGGGGTTGGGCCCCCCCCCCCCCCCCGGATGGGGAGTCATGTAAACCGTGATACTTTGGCATCTTCATGAGAATGTAGTTTAAGGTCGGGACGGCATAGTTCTGTTCTGCGTATACCGACGCTGCATCCTAAGCCATCACGGGTATGTAAACAGGAGTAGGGAATATCTGGTGAGGGTCAGGGACCTTAACGTTGGATAATGCGTGGAGACGAGGTAGTTACTCTCGGGGGGAGCTATCGTGGGGAGCTATCGCGTTGGAGTAATACCTTCCGGCGGTGTCGCGGGTTGGTGTGGGCGTAACCGTATGAGGGTGGCAAATTTCCGAAACTGGCGCTGGGGGGGTTATCAGTCGCCGCCTATTCACTAAGGCGTTTGTCAGGGAAGATGACGTGATGTGATGGGGGAGCAAAAATCTGCGGGGCAGGTAGAAATCTGCGGCGCAGGTTGCAACAGGTGGGGCTAGCTCATCTGGGTTATCTGCGCGCAGGCGCGTAGCGAAGAAGGATACGCGTGCTCGTGATCACAAGTGTGGTCATTGCTTTGCTTTCGGTCATTGGCCAATACAATGTACTGGAGTAAAGCGTACTCTCGAGGAGGCTGTGATAGCCGGTGATCGCGAGGGTAGGGACAACTCGGGTGTTGATAGGGCTAGGTTGTTGCGTCACCGTAAGGACAGGGACGTAAAGGCTAAGCCGCAGTTAAACGCCTAGGGCTGGACCGTTTGGGCTCAGGCCCAACCCATTTGGCAAGCCTGGGTACCGCCAAAGCGGATACGGTGTTAAGTGTCAAGGAAGCCGGTGTGCAGTCTGATGCTAGCGCGGGACCGTCGGTGATCGCCCCTGGTGATTCTATCCCAGTGGAGTCGGTATTGTGGGATGGCATGGATCAGATAGCGCGGTGCGTTTCTGCTTTGGCTCCCGCACCTTTGGACGACTGTATGCAGTTTATAGTGCAGCGTCAGGGGTGCGACCTGTCTCACCCTTGTGGTAAGCGTCTGTTCGTGGATTCCACTTTCTGGACTTTGGACGGAAAACGGTGGTATGTGAGAGTGTGCGTTAGAGGGACTATCGGGTATTTTTTAATAGACAGTGGGGCTGTGGTCACATGTGTTGGACGAAAATTCTTCGATAAGTTGGACGGTGATACGGTGTTTATCGATAATAGCGTGAAGCCTGTCACCGTCACCGGTGTGCCACTCAAGCAGTACGGACAAACCATACTATCTCTGGAAATCGGGGGGGAAATATTTCATTATGCCCCTACTGTTTCCGATATTTCAGAAGATGGTATTTTGGGTGCGGAATTTTTGGAGTATTATGGTTGTGAACTGCGTCAGGCGGGCAGCTTGTATCTTCAATATCTGTATCAACTCACGGTGCAGTGTGAATTGCGGCGCGATAGTCAGACTGTGTCTGCTGTTGCGCAAGATATTCGCATTGCTGCGATGACCGGCTGTGATGTTAAAATATCAGCTGTAGGGGTCGACGGTGATCACCAGAGCCTATTTGAACCGATCGTCTCAGAATTGCATGAGCTGGGATTGGTAGGTCAGAATACGCTAGTGTGGAGTCAGTTGTACCTTTGTTTAATCCAAATCGGTATGCGGTTAGGTTACGAAAAGGTACGACTATCGGGTTGTTGAGTGAAGCTACTGACTTTGGTAATGTTCATTGTGAATACGCTAAGGCGGTGTTGACTAAACAATCCGCTGTAAACATTGCTTGCGGCAATGGGGTCACTGAGTCAGCTGTTGGCGCAGTTGACCCAGTGGGCGGGGTTGGCGTGGGGCGGTGTTGTGTGGTCAGCTGTTCGCAGTTACCTGGTAATTGGAGCAGTGGTTGGCCCGAACGGCGTGTCGCGCGGGCGGCGCAGTGGGATTGCCCCTCTAGTGTTGTGAGTAGTAGGGGGGAAGTGGGCGTTGCTGCATTGGGGGTGTTGGCCGAGGCGGTTACTTTTGGTACGACGGAAGAGTGCGTGGCGCCTTCTGTGGTATCGCGGTCCCTTGATGGAAGCTTGCCTGCCCATCTTATACCTTTGGCTATGGGGTGTGAGGTGGTTGATGAGTCTGATTGCTCGCAGGTTGTGGAATTTCTGGGTAGAAATATTCAGGGTTTCGCAGTGCCTGGTGAGACATTGGGCTGGACTGAGGTGGTGAAGCATGGCATAGATGTCGGTGAGTCGGCTGCTTTTAGGATTCCCTATCGGCGTTTCGTGCATTCTACAAAAGAAGCACTGGAGACGGAGTTGCATAAGCTGCTGGATAGTGGAGTAATTAGGAGTAGTGATTCACCGTGGAGTTCACCTGTCCATTTAT